>JAUEKU010005178.1:0-15044 GCA_032274805.1 Gypsophila paniculata | reverse complement strand
AATTGCAGTGAATCAAACAAACAAGGTGACCAATGTGCACCTTTTTAAGACCATCCCCATCAGTAAGATGGGGTGTTCACAAAACGTGAATGTCAGAAGAAAAGTTGCAAAAGTCAGAAAAAGAGCTTCACCGTTCGCGTACAGTGGTGAGCAGATGAACACCGCAAATTTCTGAGCAAACGCAATAGGTGGCAAGAAGCAATTGAGCACTTCTACATTGGCTGAAATTTTTTCATTACATAACTTTTAAAGGGTTATATATATAACGGGTTTTTTAACATGTGCCCAGTAGGAACACGTTAATGATTCTAAATTATACAAATTGGGAAAGAATCTCATGGAAAATTAATATATTTGATGTCTTTTATAGGCTGCGTTTGACAAAATTAGCTGAAAAGGTAGATGAACACTGTAATGGTAGCTGAAACCTGAAAAGGCAGATGAAATAAAAAAGGTAGCTGAAATCGAGAATCTGATAAGTTAGCTGATTATTATTACAGTGTTTGGTAAACAAACTGAAAAAGTATTGTGTAAAATGACGTAAAAGGACGGTCTTATAATAGAATTACTCTAATAGATTAGAGAAGGGTAAAATGGTAAAATAATCTATTTCAGCTACCTGAAATTTTAATAAGCTACCTGAAGTAGCTTATTATTTCAGCAACCCGAAATTTTTTTCAGTCATCCTTACCAAACACCTCTAGAAAAAAAAAAGAGTAGCTGAAATTGTGGTCAAACCAGGTAGCTGGTCAAATAAGCTACCTGAAGTGACGCGCCAAACACAGCCTTAATTTCTAAGGAGAGATTCTTTCCTTATATGTGTGTTTTAGAATCACTAACGTTAGTGATTCTAAAACACACATATTGGTGTATTTTTTTTGTATTTTTTTTTTCAAAATTATGTGTGTTTTAGAAACACACCAATATTCATATTTTTTCATAATCTATAGATTGAGATCAATTTTGACATATTTTGGTAAATTTTAAATTTTCACTAATGGGAGAAAAAAGTATGAGAGAAGGTTGTAGAAAAGTGTTCAAGTGAGTTACTAAATGGGGGAGCAAACAAAATGAAGTTGGCCATCAAAATTGCAAATGAATAAAAATCTAATATTTTAATTGATGACCTCTATTAAAATGTTCAACCAATGTGGATGGTCTAAGGAATTGTTATAGCTCCATCATAGGGATGGGTCATTATTGCTTAAAAATGTTTCACCAATGCCTTAGCTAGTTGAAAATCTCAGACTTAAGAGTTGAGTCTCTGAGTGTCACATAATCATGACAAAAGATAAGTACCTGATAGATCTACTAGTAAATTTATACAGCTTCGGTTTAATGTGTTTCTGCTATTTATATCCATTAGGCAAAAGTTATTGTTGTTGCGCTGCCTGTGTTTGGATTTTTGCAAGGTCTGCTAACAGCGAATACTCGACAGGAGTCTATTTAGAGGCATGGGGATGATGTTGTTGGTGTTGGTTAAATAGTTACCTCTAGTGTAGCAGTTTCGTGATCCCTGCTGTAGATTTCCTAGAGTTCTTTGTTAATCTTTTGTTTTCTTGACATATATTGATAGGTAAGATTTTATATCCAGTAGATTGAATCCGCTATATAAGATCATTTCTGTCATAAATAGTGCACATTAACTGTTAAAGCAACTTTCGTGGCATAATACATTTTGTGAACTTTGAGTCAGTATTCATGATGTTTTGTTGTTCTTGATGAGTTGTGCTTATTACAGAACTCCACTTGATATTGTCCTATAAAACTCCACTAAGACTTGTGCAATGCATTTTGATTTTTCACAGGAGCTATTACAAATGCACGTATACTGGATGCAACGTGCGTAAGCATGTAGAGCGAGCAGCCACAGACCCAAAAGCAGTTGTAACGACTTACGAAGGAAAGCATAATCATGATGTTCCAGCTGCTAGGACGAGCAGCCATAATACAGCAAGACCTTACAGTTCAGCAGGCACTGGTAATGCTACTGTCGGGAAGATAGATTTCACGAATAATGATAACAATAATAATCAACAGCCAGTAGCACTTTTACGTTTAAAAGAAGAAGGAATTTCATAGATGCTTGGATCAGAAAATCTTTTGAGTTAGAATACGGGGAATCAGTGCCATTTTTTCAGTCACTGTACTTTTTACTTGAATCACCAGGGTTAGCAGTGTTTATATGGTTGTCAAGAAAGAGTAAAGTATACAGATAAAGTGGACAATGTTTAGAGTTCAGAGTCTCGGAAAGTCGAAACTGTTTGTAACAGGATGGTGAAGGTTGTGTTGCTGTACAACATATCTATGTACACACTAGTATAGTAAAGTTTATTGTTTTTGACATGTACTAATATTCTTTTGTATATGAGATAATAAATATTTATTGCTGAACAATGTTTGTTTCTTCAGTTGCACAACTTTGAATTTGAATAGCAACTTTCCCACATATATTTGCTTAGCAGTGTTTATGTGACATGGAAGTTTTCACTCATTATGCTGTAAATTTGGTGACGCGAGTAAAATATCGATATTATGAGCCATGTCAGTGAAAAGATTAACATTCCGTTCTCCGTATAAAATATACATGCATGAACAAAGACAATATGAAGGAAAAAGGACATTAACGTTCAACACGACTCCGAAGTTGGCACAAAAAAGCAATAGCAAAGGCCTATTTTCATGTTCTTGCTGGAGTGTGCAGTTCTCGAAAACAAGATCAGACTCGAGGACAGAAGGATATATATACATGGACGGGATGTTATGAAAATGGATATCGATTTCCCTATGAAGGATGGTAAGAAAAGAAATGCATTTCTCGTCTTTTGGCCCTTCTCTACAAGTAATATTACAATGTAAAGAGTACGGATAACAAACTAAACAAAGAATGTGTGGACTGTTCGGTGCTGTGAGTTCTGGATGTCAACAAGCTCGTTCGAGCTTAATCATCATTTACGGTCTTCAATGTAGGTATTTGGCCGTGATTTACAAAATCGAGTTTGTTTAATCTCATGCAACATAACACCTTCTCAGGAAGTTCCTCTTGCTTTTGAGCCTACACCCAAAATAAAGCAGTGGAGATTGTTGTTAATACGACAGCCGAACTATGCATGACCTAGAGCTACCGAAACCAAACAAGACCGCTGCTCTGAAGTCTGAACCCTTGAAGACATAAAATTGATGAACAATATGTTTTCTTCTTTTTTTTTTCTTAAGACTTGTGATGAGATCGTCTTTAAAATCGGGTTCTCTGAATTCACATGATTTATTTGAAAGCCCCTTACGAGTAAATGGAAATTGTAATGAACTCGAAGAATTGGAGGGAGTGGTTTGTACCTGAATAGTCAATCCTAGATCAAGGATGCCCAACTTTAAGCGTTCTCGAAGTGATTCCAAAGCTTTTCTCGAGACATAGCTGAAGCGGTGTACATCTATGTCGATTTCAAAGTAATCAGGCCCCTGCATTGAATACGAAACAGAAAATGAGCGGAGTTTTTTTTAAGTAAATCCTATGCTAGTCTCAAAATCTCAATTAGCTTACTGATTTTGTTAAAATTATACTTCATAGTACGACTTTTTGACATCCCAGTAAGAACTTCTAAACGGTTGATAAGGTATTGATATCGAACCTTGAAGAATTCATGTTGAGGCCGTGATAACACCGGTTTATCCTTGTATGCATTCAGGAGTCTCTTTTCAGCTGAGCTCAACTGAAGTTCTTCGGGATTTACGACCCCTGCCAAGATTTTAAGTCTCTCTCTGAAAGGAACCACAGACTCTTTGCTGAACCCTTTAACCTTTTCTGTGTCATTTTCGACCAGTCTCTGCATCAATGATTAGACAAGTTCCGTTAGGTCTCATGAATCACGCGATCTTTTTCACTTGAAAAAAGTTGTTTTAAGGTTTACAAACTAAGCATCTGATACACGAATATAGATAGATCCAAGACGAGTACCTTGATGCTGTCGATAAAGTCTGAGGGAATTTCTTTGTCAATGTCGTCTGACAGCTTGAAATACAATACAAGGCTTACGCCTTCACCATCACTGTCACCAAGAAACATTGAAGGAGCATATGCTGGCAACTGAAAACAGAACGACAAGAGTAGTATGTTAACAAGCATTCTTGAGTCATAACGTCTAGTTTTCGTCTTGAATTTCGGTATCATAAGTCATAGAGATTGAAAAACAAAAGGGTAAACCTGAATGTTAACAATCAGTAATGACAGCAATTTTCCGTTCCCTTGAACAGAAGGTAGCTCAAGATGCTGCGCAATATGATTAATCTTCTGAGAGCAAGCAAACATATCTACGCCTATGGGAGTATATGGACAGTACCCTGGTGCTTCAGTTTTCTGCTTGTCCCTGCACGTCAAAATTGGTCAACAAATAATGACGTCTTCAAATTGATCCGAAAAAGTTACATGAGCTACGAAATGACAAACTTTGATACAATGTGGTGTCTAGGGACCGCTGGGACTAAAGCATGGATACGCTAATGATTAATGAGCAGCTTACTTGAAGTAACTCTCTCCACGGACCCTAAACACTGAAGGTGAAATGGCAGACCAAGAACCTGCGGGTGCTCCCTTCTCAGCGTTAGCACATGGAACTGTAAGTCCTGCCTTGGGGCGTGTCATTTGTGAACCTGCCCATAGGCTTGACATATTGAGTAGTTTACCATCTAGCACACATCGCCACATAACAGCGTACATCAGCATCTAAGAAATTATCAAGCAGTACATCAATGGGAATCATCAAATGAAGACGTATGTTCTGACTGACCTCCAAACACGCTACTGAAGTCATCGTCGGATTCAGATTCAAGCATGCTCACAGAGTCAAACCATGATTCTTCCTGGCATATGCCTGTAGATTCAATAATGTTTTGGTAAGATATTACGTGTTCTGTGTACAAATTACGCTTTAAGGTACAAGGGAACTAGAGTGTACCATTTTCGTCAACATGGTTCCAGTGAACCTGAGTAAGATGGAAGGATTTGTTGGAGACCTCAGATCGTCTGCAGGTAGTGGTCCCTCCTTTATCAAAGTCTATTTGAACAAATTCACTCACTGAAACGCGGCTTCCAGCATCACTCAGCCTTTTGATAGGTGCATCACAGATGATTGCAGGCCTTCTGCCACGCCCCTTTCTCAACCTACGCGTATACCTGCTCCTATGTGGAGCAACTCTTGAGTTTGAGGTCGAAACACAACCACCCATTCTCGACCTCCTTAAATAACTAGTAGACCCGACAGCAGCAAAATGCCAAATTTAATAAAGACAGCAAGTTTCTCAGCTGGTAGAAACAAAGTACCTAAACATTTCAGGTCCATAAACAGAACGACAGATTAAATAACACTAGCATAGAACACGAAACTGTGCTGATCAATAACAGAATTGCAATCAAATCTCGTAAACCAGCAATGGCAGCAGCAGCAGCAACAACAAAAAACAACAACAACCACCAAAGCCTTAACCTAGAAGAAAGTTGCATGGTTCGAGATTCGATCTGCCAATCTCCAAACCAAATCGACAAACAGGAGTTCAAAGGTCTTTATATTCAGAACTAATTCAGGGTCCATAGCATTTAAACTCGAACTAGTTCCTCGAACCATGCAACAGTAATCAACTAATCACGTAAAATTATTCAGGGTCGATTAACACGAACTTAAGTACCTCAAAAAGACCACAATATATAACCACATCATGCAATGCAAGAAACAAAACAAAACAAAACATGAAATCATAAAATCAATTTTACCTGTTCAAAATATAAAAAAACATGCAGAGTACACCTTACAAACTCTGATATATTTTCACCTAAGAACATACTCCTTTGAAACTAACATTTATATTCATACTAATAATAATTATAATAATAAATACACTTGTATGCCTTTATGATCTCCTAAAGACAATGCACCAGAAAAATAATACAAAAATATAATATAAATAAATCATACTGCAAGTTTTTGTGGTCCATTTTATTTTTCCATCATAAACATCATCATCATTGGCTCATTGCTAATCACTTGTGCACATATATCATCAAGAGATAAATAAGTGTACGGTTTTCTAACGTCTGCCCACCGAATAGACGTTAACAACCTTAAAATAAAAATGATTCTAAAATTTTTTTTCCCTTGGAATCTATGACGTTATTTTTATATTTTTACGTCTTTAACATTTTAACATGTGCTTAATTACTGAGTGTGTCTAATACAAATAAAATCCGAATGATTTTGTATAAGGGTTTTGCAGGAGCCTAACTCTATATCGTAATAGGTAAGTATTAAAGATTACCTCGGGAAAATTAGTGAGACTTCAATGAAGAGCTTTGCTTGCTTCAAAGTGTAATAAACTACTAATGTTATTTTAGTTCATGTAAATCACTTACACTTTTGATAATCCCTATAAAATTACATGAATTTTATGCAAGTGAGTAAAGTGTATATAGACAATATTTTGGTACCATCAAAAAGTTATAATTAATCATTTAATATCATTGTCATAGGGGCTCTATAAAGGGGAGTAAAGGTCACAATTGCACATTATTTTCTTATTTTAAAATTAAAAAATTTAAAGACTATAATAGTTGAAAATTTTATATAATAATTATTAATTAATTGAGAGATTGTTTTCGTATGAATATATATTTTTATGGCTTCACAAAATCTCACGTGAGTTAAGGTGGTTATTTTGTTATTTACAAAAAATTTGTTTAATAAACATTAGATTTCACGGGAGACATACCGTTACAACTTCATTGACATGGCTAGACAAACAATAAAATGTTTATTACCCTGTTAATGAATATAAATAAGCAAATAATGATCATAAAACAATGAATTATTAAAAAAAAAAAACAATGAATACATCTCTGTAGTGAATATCATCATACATCAATTTACTGAATATATAATTTTTAACAATATAATTAATAAATATGCCGATACAAAATATGATTACCGTAAAATATTAATTATCAAATAATGACTCGCGAATACATTTTAGTTTTTTAAGCGAGGTCCAAATATATAGTATGTTGCACACGGATTTATGATATAACTTTTGTTACCTAATTGAAAGTTAGGAGACTAAGTTAAGGAAATCTACCCTTAAAAATATAAAAGGCAAAGTCAATTCATAGTTTCACACACATTTTTTGAAATTATTAGCAAGCATAAGAACATGTCTTATGAGATATTTAGAACCATCTTTGAATTTGTCTGCTTAATATTGAGCTAATTATGCATTGGAATATATCCTTTTATTATTGGGTGCATGACTTCTTTGACTAAATTACCTCAAAGAATAGACTTTTGTTATAAGATCGGGTATCATTGAATTTCAGTATCATCATTTCACATATTTAATGTGGTCGTTATAAATTATAAATTATAGATTTTATACCATGAATAATATGTGAGATCGAGAGTATATTATCATCAGGTGACGTTGTTTTATATTCAATTTTTTCTTTTTAAGCAAAAGAAATAATAGTGGGGAATTAAAAGAAGAAAATTAGAAGATTTGCTCTAATGATTTGCATAATAGCAATATTTTATTATATTCAAATGTTGCTAATGGAAAAAAGAGAGGCACCCAAAAGATGATCAAAAGTTCCCTAAATGTCCCAATCATTACAACTTATAAGTTCAAAGAAGACAAACAATGTTCATAAAATAATCTTTTTGCTTTTCAAAATGCCAATATTGCTATAGATTATTAACCAATAGCAATCTTCTAAAATGGGCTTTATAAAAGGGGTTGTGATGATTTATTAAGAATATTATGATCAAATAATACAAATGCACCATTGGAGTGATGATTTTGATTGTGCTTTTTAAAAAAAAAATTAAAACTTTAGCCATTTTATTTGGGATTGATTAAATTTTCAAATATGGGACTAGTAAATTTAATTACTTAATAATAAAATAAAATCAATATTAATAATAATATTTATAAACATAATTCGATCAACCATATATTGATATATTTACATTCATTTATGTTTTGTTATTATTGATATGATTTTAATAATTTTAATAATTACATTATTATTAGCCAGAAAAACATATGAGAAAAGCAAACCTGAGACGGGGAAGAGTAAGAAATAATGAGTTCCAATAAAAGATGAAGTTGTTATATGGGGGTGGTGAAAGCGCAACAAAGCGCTCAAAAACACCACACCCAGAATTACAAAAATTTGTTTTTATCTTTTCTCCTTACATCAACAAAATATTCCTCTATCTTAATTTGTAGCTTAAAATATCGAATTAACAATTAGAAAGACAACCAAAATAATAGAGAAAATGAAAATATATAATAAGGGTAAAAAAAAGGTATGACAGTAGTTAATCAAAATAGTATCATAATGTGAATTAAATAGGATTTCTCTATTTTAAATTTTCATATCAACCATTTTAAGTCTTTCTGCACTTTTCTATTTTTTCCTTTTTATTCTCTTTTCTAAATTAAAGTCTCTTACATGCTACGGTGTAATTCTTTTTCCATACGTCTGTTATAATAATTTTAAATTAAAATTTTATGGTTGTTTGAAAAATATTGGATTCGATAAATATTAGTAAATTGAGGAATAATGGGTAGAATAAGATTTTTTTTTTCTTAAATAGGATTCAAAATCTAACTATTTAAGAAAGTAGAATTCGTATCAAACCATTTACATAAAATGGGTCCACATCATCAAATTTGTGTTTTTATTTTTATATTATAGTGAAATAAATTAAGTTGCTGTGGAGGAGAGCGACTTGTGTATCAACATTAACCTCGGTCATTATCTGAGACAACGATAGCTAGTTAGCTACTAAGAAAATTAAAATTTCAACAAATTAAATGAGTTACTGAAATAAATAATCGAATTTTATTTCCTTGATTAAATAAAATAGCTACTCCACATAAAAAAAAATATACGTACTACTATATTATTAGGTATTTACTCTCTTCACTCATTAGAGCAATTTTAGTGGACACGTACAACACCTCGTGACGTACGTAGTTGCATGGCTCTCTTTCGATAGGCATATTTTTTGTTGGATTGCAAGCTCGACTATATACTTATGGATGATATCAATTGATTCAATTCTATGAATATGACTATATGAATTTGGTTAATTTGGCTTTTTTTTTATAAGAATTGTTGCTTTCAATTATGGTTTTAATTTGAACAATTCTTTCATTTGGACTTGTGGACTACGTACCTCTTTTGATGAAATCTTTGATTTGTTGATATTGTGTCACGGGTGTGGCCGGATGATAACTAATAATGAATTGAATTTGAGTCAAATGTATAAGATCGATATCTATACTTTTATAGTACATTGGCCATCAATACGTACATTATATACTAGTATCTAACAGATCTAAAATTTTCAATTCTGCATCCGTGGATAAGAGATGAGTATGCATCTTGTACAACCCTTTGGAAACCAAAACAAATCAATTTTATTCGAAACAATCACTTTTTAATTAGATCTGATTCAAATTTAAACATTTGTAAATAATCCAACTCAAACTGACCAAATAATTCTAGAAAATATGCATAAAATTAAATGCAACGACGAAAGAATGATCACGTAGTAGAAAGAACGTAATATTAATTACTTAATTCCACAAGTTGTTGAGTATAAAGAAAATATAACCTATTGAATTAAGGCAAGGTACCTAATTATTAAGGCAGGTGTCTATATCTCACCTAATAATATGAAATTGAAGACAAAATTCTTTTCATTATGGAAATTTTGGATTGCCATTTAGACTTTCTTAAGAGTTTAGAGGTTTGTTCATACTTCAATCTATGAATGTCCATGTTTATGTAAATATAAGCGTGATTTACAAATTCAAATGGGAGATATAATTCTTCCTCTGTGAGAGGTCTTATTATAAGCTTATAATAATAAGACCGTCTTATATAAAAATATGTGTTACAAACTATCACATATATTAAGTTTTTTTTTTTTTTAATACTTAATATCAGAAGTATGTTGAGTTTTGATATTGTTAAATAATTGTCTATGGTGATTAATTTTTCATTATTGTGCTTTGACATATATATGTTTGATCATATGATTACTGTTTCACCTTTTGATTATGCTTGTTGACCTATTTACAAGATTTTACTCGTATTAATTAGATTACATATGATAATACTTGTGCATTCATATTATTTTTAACTCGTCTTTTATTGTATCTGTAGTATTTTTTTTACTAAAACCGTTTACCTCTTTCTATAAAGAGAATGCTCTTATATTGGATTATCTTTAACAACTTTGACTCCACCATTTTCAATGTATATGCGCTTATTAACAACAAAAAGTTCCACTGTCGACCATAAATTTTCCCTTATAGTTTAGAGATGTAAGGAAAAAAGTCATAATATTTTCCGTGGTTATGGGTAGACTTGACAAACATATCATCTAAATCAGGTAGAGGTCATGGCAATATGGATCAAGGCCATGTATGTTTGAATTTGAATTAGATCAAGTAGGTCGTGTTAGTATCAAGTTACTTAGGCATAATTATACTCTTTAATCAATTAGGACTCAATCAAATAAAGATATAATCGCTTGCAATTCATTTTTGAGTTCGTCTATTCGAATTCTAGTCAATTGAATCAAATCAATTTTATCAAATTTAGTCGTAGATGCTCTTATCCACCTACACCCCCAATCATTGGCTATGACACAACACCACAACATTTATTCACGTTTAATTCCTAATTCCTACATTAATGTTTGAATGTACCTACATACATTAATGACTTAATGTACAAGGAGACGTAGTAACACAATGCACCTAGCTAACTGTTTGCCATATTTACGAAATGAACTAGAATATGAATATCTTTAATTTTCATCATGCAAAAAATTATTCAATCACTTTATAAAGCATAGCATAAAAGTAGTTATTGTCAAATATCTATCGTAAAATATCTTTTGCATGAAAGTAGTTAATTTTGTATTCTCCATACTCCGTATGCTTCAAATCATACTTTACAATTTTTTCTAAAAATACTGTATTTATAAATATGTCATTTATCGACTTGATTTCATCATTTCAAAACACATGGAAAATATACAAGTCTTAACTTTTAACCAACTAAACATTCATGGAGACGACGGCTTTTTTATGCCGAATATATAACTATAACTCTATTAGATTTCTTTTATTCTTAATCCGTATATGGATCTTTTTGTAAGTTATTATAAGATCGTCACCAACCTGATATTACAACTTTTGGAGCGCAATTCCTTCAAAATATTCATCTAAATTTACGTGATCAAAATATTGGATAATGGGCCCACAGCAGGATATTAAGGGCTGAGCGAATGCCCAGATTTAAGTTATTGGACTACAAAATAGTTGGGCCTATTCAGGGTATCCCTTATAAATTATAATGTCCAACAGTCTTGGGAGCTGTCACCCTAAAGGGCATCCATAGATTTTCATGTGAGTGGATGGCAAAATAAATTTATGACGAGACATTTCTAAATTCTACATATACAAATGTCATATGAAAGTGAGATCATACCTATATAACGGTCGCTTTATGATTAAAAATATTACAGTATGACTTAAATATATAAGGTTATTATTTTAACGCATAAGGTGTCCACTTTCACTAGAAGTTTTAAAGTGGTCAGGTTAAACGTTAAAGGGACAACTTCAGCCTTAAATAATCATCTTTTACTCACAAGTTGCTGGTCATATGCATATGACCGTCTATATAAGAGTTACTCTTCTACACAAAAATTTAGTTACATTGGTGTTTTTTAAATTTTGTTTGATTTCGTAAATAGCTCCGCAGATGAAGAGCTCCAAATGTTAAATTGATTGTATATACAATCGATCCTAGTATCCGTTAATTAAAATTTTACTCTTTATTATTTTTTATATGCATCATTCTCACATTATGAAACATTTACTTCCCTCTTCAATTCTTTCGAATAATATACTTTTTTTTTCATGTATCATTCTCACAATATAAAGTTCATTCATTACATATCTATCTCTAAACGAAGTACGTTTCATAATTGTTTTTCAAGTTAGGTTATTTGAAAATTATAGTCAAATATTTACCTGAACAAGACAAATACTACCTTCTTTTAAAATACGAAGATTATATATGTCATTCTCACATTTGCAGAGATTGACTTTTCTCTTTGATATCTCATATTTATATGATAACAAATGTTATGAAATATATACTTATATGAAAACATTTTTGTGACAAAAATAATTATACAATTTTTATAATTTTTCTCGAAACATATTTTTGTAAAATCAATGGTCAAAGACCGAGTAAGTAGCTAAGTACTACATATACTCCGTATAAAATACAGGAAAAGTAATAATAATGTCAATTAATTATTACACCAAGAACACCAAATTTCAATGCATGGACCATTAAAAATTACTCCCTATTTTCGTCAAATTCCTTCCAAATGCTTGTGGACGCATGAAGAGACGACTAACCACGAAAAATAATTTAAAGTATAAAAAATAGGGATATACTCCGTATAAAATAATATATATTATAAGGTAAAAAAAATCTATATACGAGTAGAATATAAATGTAGATTGTAGGGCATAGAAGGTGAATAAAGATGAACTACTACGTCCAAAATTTACTCCTAGGGGACACCAACTACCCTACAAATTAAATATTATAACAAATTTAATATTTTATTATTGTACGTAGTTTGTAGTTTAGTATTGACATTATCAATGTGTGTGTAGGACTCTTTAACTAATGGCATGTCTTTTTTAGGTCACTACGAACATTCACTACCTTCGTTTTCGTTTCTTTCTAGGTACTTTGTTTTATTTAGATGCAAGTGACACGACTAGGTTCATATCAAAACTGAATTTAAGTTCCCTAGAATAAATTTCGATTTGACTCGATTCTGATCGATTCGATTTAAATTAATTAATTTAATTTTTTTCAATATAATTTTATTTTTATTTTAGTTTTAATCAATTTTAATAAACCCTAAAAAATATGGATTGTACTTTGTATAATTTGTTTATCTCTATTATTGCTAAGAGCGTATGTACATAAATTGAATGATTTATGTGTATGATGTAATTTGATCTCGCATCATGGTGAATGTGGTCGCTGAAATTATAAACTTGACCTAATTTTTCATCTTATTGGTTACCAGGCCACCTAGCTTAGCAATGTACATTGTCCGATCCCCTTTATTATATCCATTTTGTGTGAAAATATTAATGTCGTGCATATAGACATTTCATCTCCAAAAAATATTGCACAAAAGTTATTCTCTCTCGTCATTTGTTTGATAATTATCAATGCAGTTTGATTGTCGTTAGTCAGCTTCGATTCTGGTTAATCACGTGTTTGTTTCCTCAAAATCATAATAATTGTAAATATTTCATGCTAATATTAAAATTCAATGATTTTGTTGAGTCCTTCGCAACGGATTTACAGAATAAGCGAGACGAACAAGCCCACAAGCAAATAAGATTCCATCCTAAAACCAATTGATGATAGGAAGAGTAGCTCATTGACCTATAAACATGTTCCTTCGCTATTAATCCGCTGATGTGGGAGGTTGATTCCCCTGCGCACACATGGGAAGACCTTAACAGATTTTTTAATAATATTTCATAAAAAAAAAATCAAATATAACATAAAGAATGATACTCTACATTTAACTAGAAAATTCAATCTACACATTTTAAAGAGAGAGAAATTCTCTTTAGAGCTCTCAACTATTCATTAATAGTGTTTTCAACTTTTTTTTCCTTTTTTTTCTTTTTCTTTCATTTTCTTTTATTTTTTTTTTAAAAAGATAAATTTTATTTGAGGATCATTTATTACTCATTAATAGTATTCTCATTGATACATTTGATATTTTTTTCATAAATAGTACTCCCTCCATTAACTTAGGTTTACTACATTTGCTTTTTCACACTTCCCGAGACGCATATTGCAACTTTTATATCTATAATTTCGTAATATAAAAAAAAATATAAAAATTGAATATTAATAATGTACTCGTAAAGACAAATCAAATAAGATCTCACATGACTATATTTATTCTTATATATTGCGAGAAATTCTGCAAACTATCTACATAGATGAATAGTGTGCAAATGATGAATGTGGTGAATCTCATGAATGGAGGGAGTATCCCTTATCTGTGAAAAGCCGCTGTTTGCGCATGAATTCTTTCAAAACAAGGGATGGCTTGATTCAACGACATTGTTGTCGGTCAAATGTTATAGATATATTTGGATACTCTCTCACATAAATAAGTGAATGCATAACCATTGTCTATCTCGAAAGAAATATATACATGAAAAAAAAATCCATATGAAAATAATAATATTTGTAAAACTCGATTTGTAATCAATCATTTAGCTAAATTTTAGATGTAATCGAATCGATAACTATTAATATCACGATTCATTAACAAACTAATTTTCCTTTACGGATGGACTTATAGGATCATAGAAACATTAGTAAATAGTTAATTTCATCCCATCTTATATTGTTACTTTTGAAATACGAGTATAACACCTACCTCTAATAATTTTACTCTACTTGATAAATACAACAATTTAAATAATACAAGAAGTCAACACAAGCAAAACCTAATTGAGGTCAATCATCTATCTATTCATAGGTGATAAAATCATTATAGTACTTTGTATGTGTAAATGTTATGTCAAGGTGATGGGGAACCTTGAGGTGAAGGTTTTGTTGAGAAATAATAATAAAAGTACTATACTATACTGTCAATCAATAATCAATTGTGTGGGTGGTGTCAAATACAGACCCTATAAAAATATATAAGGGTTTTGAAATGTTTATACAAAAAGAATAGACAAATGCCACACAATTGTTGCTTGTTTTTATTGGAAGA
Source organism: Gypsophila paniculata (assembly GCA_032274805.1). Lineage (NCBI taxonomy): Eukaryota > Viridiplantae > Streptophyta > Magnoliopsida > Caryophyllales > Caryophyllaceae > Gypsophila > Gypsophila paniculata. The sequence continues at coordinate 129 of JAUEKU010005178.1, read as the reverse complement.
GGATTAAAGTTTATACAAAATTTTGTACGAGATCGTTTCATATGTATAACGGGGTCATAGTAAAATAAAATGGGATCACTAAATATAGTGATCATCATTAATCTGACGTCGTTTGTTATTGAAAATTAC
>JAUEKU010005067.1:0-15048 GCA_032274805.1 Gypsophila paniculata | reverse complement strand
AAATGAAGATTAAAAGATGGATAACTATATGTATAAACATTTGTGTTTGTAAATGTATCTTAAAAAACCAAATATTTAAAAAAAATATTTGATTAATTCATACAAAACACGATCGAGGTTTAATATTATACAATTAAAAAAATATACATGCATTCACGATATGAATAATAAAATATTACAAAAAAACTATAATAATAAAAGTTATAACAAAATACATACTAAATAATATCCGTGAGTATTACGAGTCACAAAACTAGTTTGACAATCAAAAGTCTAATGGTAGGTGGAGCGAATGAGAGAGAATTACAAGCTAGAAAGAGCCAAAGAGCAACACACCTCAACCCAAAAAAACTTGTCCATAATTATTTTGTCATTACGGTTGATTATTATTAAGTGGTTCAAGTGTCCATTTCACGTTTCAGGTATTGTTATTTTGATTTTCGGTTTAGTTTTGGACATAATCAAATGAACGGCACCATAAAATGGATGACTTATCATATAATTAAGGACATTGATATGGCGTTATAGCATGATACCGAACGCCTTGTCATCTTTATCGCATACATGAGGTGATCTCCACAAATTAAAGGAGAAAACAATATTAAAAACTTACGAAATGATGGCGCTACTATCGGATGACACTACCATACTTGTACTCCCTCCATTCAAGACCAAACACATCATTCTACTTTATCATACACAATTTGTAAATTAAATATCTTTAACTTTGTATCATAGAAAAATATAAAAGTTTGATATTATTAATGTAATTCAAGAGACGAACCTAACAAGATCAAAATGACTATATTTACTCTTATAGATTGTCGAAAATAATCGATTTACTTTTGAGCTGTGAATAGTAGATGATGAGTTTGGTCTTGAATGGAGGGAGTAGTAATTAAGGATACTTTAAAACCATCCTCCTATAATAAATGAGTTGTAATCCTCTGTTTCATTTGGTGTCTCATCTCCTTTCCCACCCACTTTTCCTTCTGACAACTCATCATTTCAAGAGTATATTACTAATAATTATTTTAATAATTAATAGTTAAATCTGATTTTTAATCGTAGTGAAATCCATTGTAGAAAAATAATTAGGTTTTCAAATTGGATGATTTAATTAAAACTTATTAGTTTTTTTTTTTTTTTGAGAATTTAGTTAGGTTAAGTGTAAAAATGTCCAAAAAAAATTAGAAATGAAAATATAAACTGAACCGAGTAAAATCTGTTTATGAAGAGTAAATCCAAATAATAATGTCAACACTTTGATTATGTGTCAAAATAATAAAAAGGCGAGACATGAGATGGATCATAAAAATGAGACACATGATCTCAACTCAATATTAACAAATTAAAATCAATATATCGCCGAGTTAACTTTTTATCCATAAAATTTGATTCGAACTAGTGCACTGTGCACCCTATTAGTATTTGCTATGCAAAAATTATCCAACAACCCACAAAAAGGTATTTCTTCAAATTATTACACAAAAAAAATACCAAAAAAGTTCCAACGTTCAGAGAAAATCATTAGTGACTAGTGCTCCATGATTACCATGGTTAATGATTAACTTAGAGTCGTTACTTGAGAAATGCTACTGATTAGTGCTCCATAATATTATATCTCCAGTATTACATTACATCTTCGGTTAGGTCGTCATTTAATTTGATTTATACGAAACTATTTATTTGAAAATGAAGCGTAGAATTCACTCTCCTCAACGACTAGTCGACTAAAATGAGTCAATGACTAACCTGATCACAAATTTTTGAACAAATTACTTGTACGATACATGACCATCTTACAATTTGTTTGAACCTCATTTACGCCGTGTTTTTTTAGTGTTTATTAAAGCCCAACTGAACTAAATTTATCTGAATCAAATAGAATTACATTGATGTAACGACAAAATTGTATTCATAAGAATTGAGTTGAGCGGAACTAAGATTAAGTCCAACAAAACAAGATCTTACTACGAAGCAACTACAAAACCGTTATACTAAATACACGAATTACATCCTACCTCTAACTTGAAATCAATAAATTACATCACATAAAAAAACAAATACTCTCTCTTTTTCACTATTTTCTTTATTTTTCACTATTTTCTTCTTATTTAACATTAATGATGTGTTTGGCAACTTGAAATTGAAATTCAATTTCGAAATTGAGTCAATTTAAATATTTGAGAAAATTTGGAATTGGAATTAGAATCGATTCAATTCTCATAAATTCCATCCTAGCTCGAAAAATAATGATTTCAAATTCTAAATATACAATAGTCATTTGGAATTCTTCTCTTTATATTACATAATTTGTAAATATTTTTAGACGTCAATACAACAAGTCAACAATATTCTCAAAAATCATTTTTTTCATGAAGTTCTAATGATATACTTTTCGAGTCTGCTAATTTGCTATACCCAAATCTAATTCCAATCTCAAATTGCCAAACATGATCAAGTAATTAAAATTTTTGATTCTAAAATGAGGGTAAATGAATAATTTTTCATCTATTTCCATCCACTTGCATCTATATTCATTATTGAATAATACTCCCGTATTTCTTAAGAGTCGTGACATTTTTAAACGCAAAGAAATGAATGAAAAGGAGAGACTACAAAGTACAAACAAAAGAGACAAAGAACCAAAATTAAAGGCTAAAAATACGCTTACAAGCCCTAACAACCTTAGAACCCACATGCAATTTTTTACCCTCCAAATATTCACCTTTTTTTACCTTCCTTCTTCTCTCAAATTCACCACCATCACCATCATTAATATTATTACCATCATCATAATTATTATTATTATTATCATTGTTAATAATATTATCAGTATAATAATAATCATCATCATCAACATTATTAGGCTGATCAAAAATCCTGGAATATTTATCAGATGAATTACTATTATTAACAGAAGATGATCTTCTCATTGAAAATGCCCTTTTTACTGCCTCTTGAATAACTACCCTTTTACTGCCTTGTCTTTCTAAGTTACTGCAGTAATTATTTTTACCACTTGATGATGATGAAGAAATTGTGTAATTTCTCTTCAACATTATTGCACCTTTCTTTATTTCCTCACCATCTAATAATACTTCATTTTTATTGGTTTTTTGTTCATTTTGTTGGGTTTTTTTTGTAGGTGAAAATTCATCAAAATTATCATTATCATTATTATTATTATTATCATAATTATTGTTATTATTATTATTATCTGAAATTTGTTGATCAAGAAATGGGGTTTGTTTTTTAGATTTTGATTTATGAGAAAATGGGTTATTTTCTTTGATTTTTGAATACCCTTTCATTTTTTAATTTTTATTAAATTTTTTGGGAATATTTTTTGAGGAGAAAAAAAAAATGAAGTTGGAACTAAATTTAGGGAGTTTTGTAGTATACTAGTATGTGTGTGTGAGTGGAGTAAGTGAAAAGTGGTGGATATAAAATATATGGTCGACGGAATAAAACAAAGATACTGGATATTTTATATTATATTCCATATAAAAGACGAAACTAGACGGATTGTTATTTATGTTTGAAACTTTTTTCATATAAAAAATTGATTGTAGACAAGGACAGAGGGAGGTGTTCGGTTTGGTTCGATTTAATTTAGTTTATTTAGGTTTAGATCAGTTTCTATGGATTCTAAAAAAATTAATATTAAGTAAACTTGAAAAATAAGTCATTCAAATTGGATATGGTTCTACGAGTGAGGTTAATATGGGTCAGGATTATTTTAAGATATGTTTGGATGTAGGTCAAATTCGAGTTTGACGACCGGGTAACTTCGAATTTAAGCATGTTGCATACTTGTATGCATGTCCTAATCAAGCTATTTAAGGATAATAATCAATAAAAAAAATTAAAAGATCAAGTACCATGTCATATTTGAACTTGATTATTTAGGCATAGGTCGAACAAGTCGGGCTAATTCAAAACGAATTAGATCTAATCAGTTTACTACATTTAGACCAAAGTGTGAAAATGATGGGGAGCGTCATGTATATACGAAATAAAGAACGATACCTCATCTAATCAATCTAACACACATGCCTTGTCTACTTGTCTCAATATTTTTTTAGACTCCCATGTCCATTTCTATAAACTTCTCAAATGTGGAAGAAAAAAAAAATCTTATGACCATTTCTGTACACCCCGTATAACCTACTTTATGTTCTATGTTATGAGCTTCATTTCAATAACGTTTGTGACACCGAGGCCTGCGCCACACCCGTGAGGGAGGAAAAAGGCGACTCGATAAGACAAAGATGGTTCGATCTCAAAACCAATTGACAATGGGAGAAGTAGCCTCGTTAAATTGCAATTATCGGCAACTACAACCGTAACGATATCAGCCGAAACCTCATCAGTCCAACGTCTACCCATGAAAGTTATGCTCTCTACCAGAATCCTTTTGATAATCTATGGTTTAGTTTAATTGACATGTTCTTGTTGTTTAAGTCAAAACAAAATTACTCAAAACTAAAAAATTTCAATAATCACAAAATTCTTATGATTTCATATGAAAGTTATGCTCTCATGCATGTCCTTGACTTTATGCCTGAATAAAATTATCGGAACCAGACGGTGTGCACACCGTAATATACTCCTACGATGACAAATCTATAATATTGATGCCTTAGTCAGAGCATGTGTACATAATGGACCATGCAATTAGGCGTACACATGGAAGTAAACAAAATTAAGGCATTTTTATACGCATCTTGCACATGTTATTAAACACCTCACAACTCACAAGAGTCACAAACATTGGTTAATGTCCACCTCAAATGCCCTTGTCTTCGAGGTCACTTAACTTAGATCTTGTATAATTTCCCAATATATACACACATTACTTACTACTCCCTCCATTCCAGACTTCCAATCATTTGTTTACTTTGGTTTTGGCACAAAGACCAAGGAGGGAGGAGATCAATCATTAAATGACAAGTGTAGAAAAATGGATGAAGGAGGGAAATTACTCATTAAATCAAGTCCTAAAATAGAAAGATAAACAAATGAATGATACACTCCAAAATAGAATAGGTAAACAAATGACGGGAACGGAGAGAGTATTATTTATTTATTTATAATAATATTCACACATTACTTTAGTACTTCCTCTGCTATATCTGATTGTATATGTTTGTCAAAATATGTGAGGAGGGTTCGAGAAATGTATACAAATCAATGGTGAAGTAATTTTCATCAAAATTGCTTCACTACAAATCATAATTATTCATCAAGATTATTTCACCACAAAATATATGATGGTGCTAGTTTCGGGATCTTATTGCCTTAGAAATGAGTACTAAACTAATGTTTATTAGCTTAGAAATGAGTACTAAACTAACGTACTTATTGCACATGTTTCGGGATCTTATTTCTACAGTCTAATAGAACATTCGGTTGATCTATAATACAAGATTGTCCTCACCTGTCCTCTAAATTCCATATAACATGAAAATGGACCGACGTGTGCATACAATAGTCTCATTTTAGACTTTCAAATTATTCCCGTAATCCCGTGATATCATTAAACAAAGGTAAATAAGAAAAGCATTGCCAAAAGGTGGCAGAAGTGGGATAAAAAATCTGAAGTCATGAAAAAGAAATGAGATGGTTTCGGAATTCATACATGAACTTTCAAAGATCTCGCAAGTGACTGAGAGCATGAATCAACATAAGCATCCAACTAATCCGAAAATCATCAGTCTTTGAGGTGATTGTGGTCATACTAAAGGGCATTTATCATCCTTCTCATCTCAGCAGATCTCCTGGCATCTGCCTCCTCAATAGCCCTCTCTGTCAAAACGTGTTTGATCCTACACATGGATTTCCTGACCTATATTCAAAATACACAGAAACATTACACTGTAGCAAAACAATAAACAGCGACATTAAATTCAAAAATACACACTGTATTATCAGCATGATATAGTTCAAAAGCCATATTACTATTTCGGACGCAAGTTAGCAACTTAGAACAACAGTACAGTGCACACTCAAGGACATCTATGATGTAACAATGTAGAAAATAGAGGTGCCACCGCCCACCGGGATATAGTATAGGCACCCCACATTAGAAACCTAGAGCAAATATTTTCCAACTTTGATGAATTGATTATCGATGCGTAATCATCATTCATCCATAAACAGATAACAACATACAAACTATGTATGTTCTCACGGTACCCAAGTAGAAAACTTCCAAACAGTGTTCCAGTAAAACATAAGCTCTGTCTGCGGTCATCGAGAATCTGTTTACTGTTTTCCAATATAGAACACGTGAAATGTCAAAGGCTGACAAAGTTTAACTTTTGAGGTGTAAGAGCAAATTTCAAAAGACTAAAGTAAAACAAATTCCTCAAAAACTTAAAACAACACACATTTCCAGTAACCAATATGTGTAGTTTGTGTATAAACATAGCATAAGTGAAGGGCAAAGTTCTATGAATCCCACCTGAAATTTGAAAATTCACAGCTGAAACATCCTCAATAGAAAGACCATGCAAAAGCTATTTCAAATGGTAGTTATTAAAAAAAGCTGTCATTTCCTACAAAATAAGATGCGTCCTTAACACTCGGGACAGCTGTGTCAATGTCAGCCATAGATGAGCAGTTGTGTACATTCAACACATTATCTAGCCATAGCCAAGAACGTTTAAGACACTAGGGTATGTTGCAATTGTTGTGTTATCAACGTCAAAACCACATCAAACACATGCACGATGCAGCCAGCTTACTAGCTTACACAGCCGATGCATATTCCACTTCTGCATATTCCTTTTGGGAATTATGGCCCTGTAGACATTGGACCTAAAACCATCGCACTATGGCTACCCTTAGATGAAAACAATCATAAATCTCTTCCCACCTACCTTCCATGGGTTCCTCCAAAACAGCTAAAATAAGAGTCCATGCAAATTAATTCCAGCAGTAAACCACAATAGCTACTCTGTTTTCATTTGGATCTTATATGAATTCAAAGTAAGCTTCTAAATCCATATGGCCAGGAACCATGAACAATCTTTAATCGACAAGTGATAAAAAGTTGATGTCCAATGAAATGGCTTATTACAATTTCAGGACAATGATTACCTTTGAAATACGTTCTGGATTAGGAAATCGCAGGTTCTGAGCATTGAGCATCTGACGTTGAGTCATCAGCATGTTCTTCTCCTTCAAAAGCACATACCAGAGCTTATTGAGGTCATCCCAAGATTTAAGGCGCAATTCATTGGCTTTCCAACTCCGTCCTATAAGAAAGTAGTCAATCACGTCAGTCAAGATCTACAGGTTAAAAAAGAGGAAATCATGATCATGATAACATAGTTTCTAACAAAAATAGATTAGTTGGATACAGAGAAAGAAATCCTTATTCCAAATCGATTTAGGTCATGCTAACATAGTCATCACTGAATCTGTCAATGAGATGTAAAACAAACAGAAGAAAGAAGAAAAGTAAACATGATACAACAAAACTTTACCCAGTTCCAATGACTCCTACATGAGGTGGTGTAAGGGGGGCTTGCATATACACATTCTTACCACCGTGTTAATACACAAAGAGGTTGTTTCCGGATGACCCATAATGTTAAAGTGGAAACATATTTTTAGCTCCTCCACTCTCCAAGGCTTATATATACGTCAGATATCCCCCTATAATGTTTACAGGCGTGCTTCATTCATACGTCATGTTTTAACAACGAAGTCCATCAAGTGATGTGTTTTGAACAAACATCAGGCAACACCAACTTCAATAACATGTATGGAGTATCAACTTTTTTCTTACTTTTTTCTTTTATTTGCAAGCAAATACTGTGAACGTGAATAACGTACAATAAGAATCACTAAGGCACCCGAGACTCATCGATACAAGGACAACAAGGTGAGCAATCCATCATGCATTGACAAAGTATCATCTAAAAATTGTTATCAGAACAAACAATTCCATATACTAACAAACTGCAACAACTACGACAGCAACATTACTGAAAGCTATGAACTGTGCACTTGCTACATGATAAAGCTTACAACGTACGCAGACTTAGGCTTTGTTCTTTACGGCTTTATTGGGGCTAAGCTGAACTGAACTTATTGGAGCTGAGCTGAACTTATTGGAGCTGAACTGAACTTATTAGAGCTGAAACTGAACTTATTAGAGCTTAAGCTAATCATTAATTGGAGCTGAAATAACAATATGGAGAGATGGAAAATATTGATGTAAATGATTTGGAAAATTAAACGATATAATATGTGTTGATATCAATTAACTTTCGTATTGCATTTCATCTTTAATTTTTTTTTACTCTTTTCAAATTGACTAATTACCAATTATAAATATATATCTAAAATGACAAATATTGTTGTGAATAATTTAAAATTTGCGTCGTCCGCCAAAACAAGTTGTTTGCATATATTTCAAGTTGATTCTCGTACTCCAATAATTACACTTTTTTTTGATAAGCTGAACTTTTTGGAACTGAGTTAAACTTATAGGAGCTGAGCTGAACTGAAATGAGCTTATATTAAGCTGGAAAGAACAAGGCCTTACACTTGACTTGACAAAATCAGTGCTCCTATATAATATAGAGTATGACGCACACCAACGATATACGTAAGGTAGTTAGTAATTATCTCTTTTCTTCATATTAACCTCCCTACCTCTAGCGTTCTCTGAGCTTGCATTTCGATGCATACCTGAAATTCGCTATCGAATTAAACTATCGACATTCATCTTTTCTTTCTATATGACTATTTCGCATTTATTTTGGTTATAATCCCTGTCTACTTATGCATATCACGGTACTTGCAACACATCGACCTCAAGATTGAACATCTACCTCAGAATATACTATGAAACAACTCCAGTGTTCATGCCGACAGCTATGAAGTTCACACTAACATCATCGAAATGAATCAAGTAGAACACCTACATTTTATCAAATTCATCTTTCTGCTAGCACTGAAATTCGAAGCAAATGAACAGAACAATTTATTCCTGTTCATTTACGACATTCGAAACACAATCAATCACCTACACAAAAACCATACACTGTAACAAAGCACACACATTAAAACTGCAAATCAAACACTCACCGCATCGAAATGCAATCAATCACTCAATCAATTAATACAATAAATAAAACCCTAACAATCGCTACATACTGCCTCCATTCCATTCAATCGTACACACTTTCCAAAATCCTTCTCACATATTTCAAAACACGAACACAATTCAATGAAACCGAAGAAGCACACAATAACTAGAAGTCTAGAACAAAAATTCTCATATGACACGGTCTTACAATAACGAACCGTAAACAAGGCGCTTATCATCATTAGCAGAGCAATCACCCTCGAAAAAACTCCTCAACAGTATCACGCACCGAAATCAAAGCAAAACAACAAAATAAAACCTAACAATCACACACACTACCTCCGTTCTATTCAACTGTACACATTTTCCAAAATCCGCCTCACATATTTCAACGAAACCGAAGGAGTACAACATCATAAGCTTCTCATTACACAATAACTAGAACACAAATTCTCATACGAGACTGTCAGACCACAAGTTATCGTAAGACCTCTCACATAAAGATAATTATTACTCCGTATCTTTCAGCTTTTAGTTTTATTATAATATGTCACGGTGTGAAACAGTCTCATAGCACAATTTATTGTGACACCTCTCAGGCTCTCACATAAAGTTAATTACTGTTTTTCAGATTTTTTGTTTTAAGGCGTGAGACGGTCTCATAGGAAACCTATAGATTAAAGGGGGAAAGCGAACCGTAAACAAGGCGCTTATCATCATCAGCAGAGCGATCAACCTCGAAGAACTCTTCAAGAGGATTACGCACCGAAACCGAAGCGACACCAGGATGCTCCGCCTTCGCCGCCGACGACAGAATTCGACCGCAAATTCTTCTCAGCAGCATTGTTGCGATGATAAACCCTAGCAAAATAAATTAAGAGTGAAAAAAGAATTAGAAAATTAGTGAGAAATCAAATTAATTGAAGTTTTTTTTAGGGGTTTAGGAGATTTTTGACGGCTTAGTACGGTGTAGTTTTGCGGTGGTTGACGGCTGACGGTGGTTAGTGCGGCGGTGCGGAGTGAGGTGAGACTGTGCCGTTATTGGAGTTTTGTTGTTGTCAATTTGTTACTAGTAGCTTAATAAGAATTTGAGCCAAAAATGATCCGACCCGAATAGCAAGACCGATTTTTTTTTTTTTTTTTTACTACAAGCTGAATAACACGAGCGAATTTTATTTTTGGCTTTTATTTCTTTTAATTTTCACTCGATTACTTCCATTCAAGATTGAAAATAAAAATTAAATAGATTGAAGATTGGGCCTACATTTTCAATTTTCGATCGAACTGAATATAAAATATTTGGTTAGGTTGATTTTAATGACCTAAAAATTTTTGTCTACTCTATCGTAAATTGACCTGGCCCGGTCCTTTGGAGGTAGTGGGCTAGACTTGACCCGTTAAATCTCGACCGAACTCGATACATAGTTATTAAATTTTGGGAAAAACAAAAAATTGAGAGTCCAATGGGCATCGGCTGTCAAAATCTCGAGTCAAGCCCGACCCTTGTTTGAGACGAACTGGGTCGGACAATGAAGGGTTGGACAAGGCCTCACGAATTATGGCCCGATGGACAGGTTGGATCGAGCAACATCGAATTGACCCGCTCAAATGGCCAGGTCTAGATCTCCTTAAAACGGATATATTCGTTTTAAGGTAAAAACGGATCAAATAACAAGTTTCTTATAATTCTAAGTATTTAATTCCTTTGAAGCTTAAGACGGATTATCCGTACACAACGAGAATTTGGGAATATAAAAAAGGATAATAGCAAAATGTTAGCCCCTTTCTCAAAGTGATAAACCAAAAAGATGATGACATTCTCAACAAATTCAATCCCCCACAACACCACCTCACTAACAAACCCAGCACTTCCACTTCACTTCTCTCCTCTACACTCTCCAACTCTCACTTCTTTTCTCAGGTCTCTCTTATTTTCATTTCATTATAGTATTATATTATGGACTTTTCTAACGCGTGTTAAGATGTTAAAGTATTTGCAAGAATATTAACATGTTAACATGTGTCATTTGGCACACGTTAGAAAAATACTTATATTCTGTGATTTGATGAAAATATAAATAAACACCCACTTTTGATCTAACAGGTCGAAAATGTCAACTTCTTCATTGTCTGATTCTGCTGCTCTCCCAAAGGACTGCATTGTTGTACGTGTTCTCTTTTCCCTTTTCTTTCGACACTAATTCTCACGTGACACGGTCTCACAATTGCTTTATGATAAGTACCAATTCTTAAATGGTAACATTGTACACGTACACAGGTTGATTGCGACTCAAATATGATTATCCCAATGCCTATTATTAACCATTATTAATAAAATATGCGATCATGTTAAGTGTTACTCTCTTTAATCCATCAATTTCTTTACGTATTCCTTTTTGAGGTGGTCCACCTATTTCTTTACGTTTCTTTTTTTCTAAGCCAATTTTTTACGCTAAAACTCAATGTGGGCACTACCAATTACCCACTTGCAAGACCACTCCTAAGTAACCGATCCAAAAGCAAATGTAAAGAATTGGGTGGATTGGAGGGAGTATATTCGTCAAATTTTAGGAACAAATAACCTACATTTCGGTTTAGTAGGTGAATTACTTTTTGATGAGACCTTTGATGTGATTCCGAAGTTATTTTTTTATTTATTTTGACTCGTTCTTGGTGTGATACGGTTTTACAAGATGACAACTGTTTCGTCGATTTTATACTAAAATGCTGAATGTTCCGATTTGTACTGATGTCAAGTTATGTGACAGTTGGGTTGTGGTGGTGCAACAGTTGATTTGCTGGCAGCAGTCGCTAGTTACCCTAAACCCGATGACAAAATCAGAAGCACCAGTTTTCAGGTAGTTGTTTGACGACTTGTATTGTATCTCTTGAAGTAATTGTACTGTGCAACATAGATTGACAGTATTTTTGATAGGAATTAAATTCGAGTTACCAAGTGACTTTTTTCATTAATTCAACTATTGTTGCATTCCAATGGGTTAATATCTCGTAGGTGCAAGGAGGCGGTAATGCTGGTAATGCTCTGACGTGTGCAGCTCGCTTAGGTTTAAATCCAAGACTGATATCCAAGGTCTTTACTCTTTAGTGGTTCCTTTTCTTCTCCTGCTTTCGCCATGTTATGAGGCGTCGTTTTATATCGAGTGATTTGCGTGCCAATATCTAGTCTTATTCTTGGTCATGTATTTTATTTCAGGTTGCTGATGATGCTCAAGGTAGAGGGATCTTAAAAGAGCTTGAAGATGATGGCGTTGACACATCCTTCTTCATCGTAAGTGTATGTTCAGATTTCAGACTCAGTACATACTCCTAGATCGTATCACCATTTTCGCACTAGTATCAGTTTGTCATTTTCAACCGAGGCAAAGACACAACATAGTTTCGGAGAATGATGGAATAACCCTAAGTGACCCACTAGGCCTATACCTACTTATTCTTCTTATATTGTCAAGTAGCAGTCCGTCCGCACTATTCTCTCGCAACACATGGGGAAAGTTGCGTACAGCAATTCCCTTACTCATTGTTAGCGTGGGCCTTTGGGGCATCGTGTAATTTTATTGTTGTTGTTAATAGTATCAGAGGTCCAAGGTGTGGAGAAGCAGAGGAGAGGCACATTATCTATTTTTCTCGATATTAATGTATTACACTTGTTTAAAAAAAGAAATTTTGGAAGATTCAACCTAGTTCTGTGTATAGCTCAGCTTACTTTAGAATCATTTTGTAGCAGTGTTTTGCATTTCTTTATATTATCCTTTTGGCTTGCACTTTTAATCTTTATGCTTCCTGCTATCCACACCGAAACTTTTGGGGTACTATGATGGCTAAACCTTTCTAGAAAGCGTCCGAGTGTCGTTCTCACGAGATTAATTAATACCTCTTTTCAGTCATTGCTAACGATGTTCCGTTGTATGCTAGCATGCAGTCATCAATGTGTTTCTTTGCTGATGCTATTTTATTTTACAGGTATCACCAGAGGGTAATTCGCCATTTACCTATATCATAGTTGATAATGACACGTAAGTAACTTGTTTGAGTGTCAGTTACACTCTTAAGCTTTTACCCGTTAAGAGGATAATAAAATGACCCTCCCACAAAGAATTTGTAGTATGACATGATTTGGAGACGATGTGAGATTTCCTCCCTTACCAAGTAACCAAAAGGTGGCCATTAAAGCACAATGCCAAAGAACTTTGTTTGTGGGAGGGTCATTTTGTTATCCCTTACCATGATTTGTTATCCTTATTTCTTCCTAACCTTATCTGCAAGATCCATTATTGAAATGGTCCAACTATGTCCACTCACTTGTAAGAGTCAGTTCCTTGAAGTTGAGCTACATCGCTGCAAAAATGTGTGAAATATCCTGACAATTGCGTCGACACAAAGTTTCTCCAGGCATCACTGAGACCATCGTCGGTACTGATCTTAGCAACACGATAGTTGAAACAAAAGCTCGAACCCTCAAAGGACCATTGCATTTTCAAATGAATTTGGCAATCGGTAAGGGCGAGTATCAAATAAGTACCTGTTCACTATAGCTAATTGGGTCCTGTTGGGAATCAGAGTTCAAATTTGAAATTGATTTTTATATTGGCTATATGTTTTGAGGAGTTCTCTCAGTGTATTAGCAACTTGTGATGAGTACAAAAGAAAATATTGTAGTTTTCTTGTTTTTTTATTAAGAAAGCTAGCTATCACTTAACGAAATGACGTTTGGTGATTCTTGTTTTGTTACGGTATCATTTTGTGGCATCTAGGACCGCACATGTACGACATTATGAATTGATGTTTTCAGGAAGACTCGCACTTGTATTCACACTCCGGGATTTCCACCAATGGTACCTGAAGAACTTTCCCTGTCAAAGTTAGATTCAGCTCTAAATGGAGCAAAACTTGTATATTTTGATGTTAGACTACATGAAACTGCTCTAGTCATTGCAGAAGAGGTAATCGTGATATATTTTCGTTGTTGTTAAATATTACGGAGTATTAATCTTGTTGTCTTATGTTCAGATTCTTAGATAAGAATCGTTAGCTGTTGGACTGGTTAATTCTCTTCTTTACTTGCATCTGCCAGCTGAATTTTGTAATTACTGAGTGATGAGTATGGTTTATGTCAGGCTTCTCTTTTCGAACTTCATTTTGTTCTGTTTTCTGGATATCCATCCATGTGTTTTTCTTTCTTAGAACTCTACTGTATTTAAAACAGTTGACCAATTTGTGTAGTAGCTGATGTATCTTGAACCGTGGAGGGTGGAGCTTATATTTTCCTCATTGTCCCTTCACCGGGGTGATAACGGGTTTTATGTGTGATCAATATCAAATTTTTTCCAACAACCAGAAGCTTTTAAAACGTCTTCAACATGATTCTCTTAAAGCCTGTAAATCACATGTTGGCATTTCTAGGATAGAATAATGCAGTGCTCGTGTGTTAAGATTAAGAGCCGTACAAATTTAATAGACCATGTTTTGAAGACCTAAGAAGAGGAAAAGAAAGAGTCATGGAAATCGATATGTTTTTCCAGTGCAGGCGGCTCGTAGGAGCATTCCGATTTTGATAGATGCAGAAAAGAAGAGGGAAGGACTGGATGAGCTTCTGAGTTTTGCAACCTATGTGGTTTGCACGGCAAAATTCCCACAGGCAAGAAATCTTTGCTGTATTTCAGACTCCGTTTATGTTCAGTTCTGTGTGATCAGAGTGTCATACTTCAGTATATACCGTTCTACGCTGAATGGCCTCACCGTTCAACTGATATTGTCGTGGCATAGTAGATTAAGTAACTGATTTTGGTGTTACAGATGTGGACAGAAGCGTCATCAGTACCAAGAGCCCTTCTCTCCATGCTGTTGAGATTACCTAATGTCAAGTTTGTGATTGTGACTCTTGGTGAGGATGGATGTATCATGCTAGAAAGAAGTGT
>JAUEKU010004846.1:0-15062 GCA_032274805.1 Gypsophila paniculata | reverse complement strand
TTTGCCAGCTTACCCGTTATATTTTAATTTTCACGTTGCTGATTGTTTTTTGCGTTCCAGCTTTGCAATGGTTGGGAAGCTCAAGTTGCAGCTGGAATAAAGGTAGGCTCTTTCCAAAGTTATTGTTAGAAATTCTCGAGCATTCATATCGTTGTTGCCCTGCGTGAACGCTTTTCAGTACTTTTTTGCCCTTGAAACATGAACCCAAAGTATCAATTGCTGTTTATGTTTTTGCTTATAGTTAATTGTGTTCTTCTGCAGACCGTTGTCGTTGCAGCTGTTCTTCCACATGGAGTTATACAGCTTGGCTCCCTAAATAAAGTGAGTTATGTTCAACTTAAAGTCCATCGTAGCTTAAGTCATTTCATTCCTTATAAGATCAATTTCTCAAACGTGTAAAAAAACTCATTAGCCATTCTCTAGAGTAAAACAGTTTGGATCCTCTTGTAATTTCAACTGTGCGCTGTATTTCTGCCGATTGACAAGAAACAGTTATTATAAAGTTTTTTTTTAT
Source organism: Gypsophila paniculata (assembly GCA_032274805.1). Lineage (NCBI taxonomy): Eukaryota > Viridiplantae > Streptophyta > Magnoliopsida > Caryophyllales > Caryophyllaceae > Gypsophila > Gypsophila paniculata. The sequence continues at coordinate 14,548 of JAUEKU010004846.1, read as the reverse complement.
TTTTTTTAAATCAAAACTTGCTAATGATCGTTGATTCTTGTGGGCGTGTAGGTGTATGAAAACCTGCAGTTCTTGGATCATATAAGAGATGCATTTTCCTCTTTCCAGGAATCGGTATTCCAGATCCCTACTCCAACACAGTTCAATCTCCAGCATATGTCGCAAATGGTATAAGTCTTTCCTCAACGTGAATACGGGGTGTGCAATTCGGCTAATCGTAGTTTGGTTTTGACCATGCCCCAAACTATAATAAGCGTTTTGTGAAAACCTTGAACAAAAACTGAACTGTTAACCTTTGATTTTCACAATTTTGCTTCTATGAACATTGAAAGAGACTGACTGATTAATTGTTATTCGGTTCATTTTTTGGCACATCCCTAGCATAAAGGTTATCTTCCTGCTCTACCCGTCTTGAACTCAGTTTCTTTCTTTGCAGTCGGACATATCGAGAATTTTCAGTCCAGATGTCCTTCAAGATTACTTGCTTGACGAACCTTTAAATATGGAGCAGAATCCTTCTATTTCTGCTGATGTTCAATCTCTTCTGAGACATTTTGATCACTCTCAGACTTCTATGCCCTACGTGCATCTTAATGAGGCAGTAGGATCAATCTGCAAAGATGGGCTTTCAGAGACTATTAACGATGCCAATAATGTTGATAGTAGCTTTAAGATCCAAAACGGAAGTGCTAATGATAATATAAAAATCTGTTATCCTTCACAAAGTTGCATTACAGTAAATAATACTTTGTATGATGGCAAATTTACTGGCGAGAAGGTCAGTACTCGATTTAAACATTCACCAGCAGACTACTGTGAGGCTGCAGCTTTCAGTACAACTGAGTTCAGTGGTGGAAGCCACTTGTCTAAAGATATGATAAGTGAACCGTATGCCTCAGATCCATTAGCTAAGCATATGGTGGAGGACAAGTTAGAGGTTTTCCCGGAATTTGATTGCTTGGAGACCTCGGGCAACTTGAAGCCATCCTTCATGTTCTCTGGTGGCACTGAGCTGCATGAAGCGTTAGGACCTGCATTCCTTAGACAATGCTACTCTTTTCCTCGTGAGGTCGAGAAGCCTGAAGACATTCCAGATTCTCAAATGCCAGATGCTACGGACAACAGCATGCTCACTTCTGATTCTTGCAAAGATCATCTTTTGGAAGCTGTGGTGGCAAATTTTTGTCCTAGGGATGCACTTAAGAAATCAAACTCGTTCTCTACGTCTGACTCAATGTTGACCTCTGAAAGAATGCCAGAGCCATACACCAATACAGGCCATGCACTTGGCTCGACCTGCTATCCGTTGGGCTTAAACGCCCCAGATTCTTGTAGCATTAGGTCTTCAACTAGTGAATGCAAAAAGCAGCTGGATATGTCGGTTGAACCAGGTAAACCCAACAAGAAGAGGGCAAGACCAGGCGAGAATAGCCGGCCTAGGCCACGAGATAGACAGCTAATCCAAGACCGCATCAAAGAGCTCCGAGAACTTGTGCCTAATGGATCAAAGGTAAAGGATCTTTTAGTGTCTTGCAAAACGTTGAAGTTCATCTAATGGGAACACTGCTTGCTAATAAAAATGTGTTTTTGTAATCATGCAGTGTAGCATTGATTCGTTGCTGGAGCGAACAATAAAGCACATGTCTTTCATGCAAAATGTCACTCAGCATTCTGATAAGCTTAGGGACCGTGCTAAATCAATGGTATGCCTGCATGACCTCTAACTATAGAGAATCAAAACTTATTGAATTTGGTTTCGATGTGCAATCTGTGCTTATCATGGTTATTCACTCCAATCCACTCGCCAAAAGACTTCAGACTCGAGAACTGTTATGATTGGGGCCATTCTTAATCCTGTCATACACATACATGTCATTTGAAGTTCAAACTGTATTTTTCTTATAGGGTTGTAGTGAGATGGGAGCCCGAGGATCCGGTGATGAGCAAGGTTCAAGCTGGGCGGTGGAGGTGGGCGGCCATATGAAAATTTGCCCTATTCTAGTTAAAGATCTCAACATAAATGGACAGATGCTAATAGAGGTATGTGTGTATGAGCCTATCCGTCTTATGATAAGGATACGACGTCAATATCAGTAAGACCAATGGTGGTTAAAAGAGGCACTTATATAGAATCTCCTGAAAGTTTACTTTTTATACGTACAGATGTTATGTGAAGATTGCGACCATTTTCTGGAGATCACAGACACTATCAGGGGCCTGGGCCTGACCATTCTGAAAGGCATCACCGACAGACAGGGAGACAAAACATGGATGCGGTTTGTTGTTGAGGTGATCTTTAACACACTGTCTCTATATAATTATTGCTTTAAAATTTTTTACGATTTAATACGATATACATAGGTTCACCTAAGTGTCGCACAGTAATGCAATTATCTGATAGAAAACGTACCTCGTTATAATTAAACTTCCCTATGTATTCAGCGAGATCATTATGTTTTGACTGAACAATGCACTGACGTTACAGGGTCAGAACAATCTATAAAACTCGTTTCTCTTTATTTGTGCATAACAGACTGTGACTGAACAATGCACTGACATTACAGGGTCAGAACAACCGGAAGCTGCATCGCATGGAAGTTTTGTGGTCACTTATCCACATTCTGCAATCCAAAACAACTGTGTGAAGAGAGACTCTACATAGCTTGTTCGATGACATAAGCTTCTACGCCAAGTGTTCTTCCCGAAGTTTTGTGTGTTGGGTGTGTTTATACGAGTCCTGCCTAAGAGGTTACTAACCCTAGTACGATTCTCTCCCAAGCATTTTTAACTGTGAAATTCTGATGAAATCTGGTGCATTAGTGTTGGTACGAGGCCAGTTTGTGGTTTCAACCGAAGCTTTGTTTACGTTTACGTCTGCTGTTTGTTTGCTAGATTTGTTTCCTTTTCTTATTAGTTGAAGTTTGTATCTTTCTAAAGATGATGATGTGCTTTAGAGCAGAAGGCACAAAATCTTAAGGAATTAGGCTTTCGGTGTGTGTTCTGAGTGTGAATTGTATGAGATTTGATATGAAGTGCTTGTTTTTGTTCACCATCTCTTTTCATTAGAAGCCTAATCGAGTCTGTGTGCTCAATTTTAATTCGTGAGTTAATGACTTATACGACGGTCCCACATAAGGCGATAAACCTTCTTATCTTCTATATACACCTCAAACTTCCCGTCAAATTCAAGCACATTTCTAATGCAACCTCGCTTGCAAAAAAAAAAAAAGGAAGAATAGTAGACAACGGACATTTACATTATCATCAAATGGGACTAATTATATGTTGTCCTCTCGTTTTTTTATTGACAAAAAAAATCTTGTAAAATTATAAAAGTACGGTTAAAAAGTCCTATCGGAAACCCATAAAACCGACTAGAACGATAACATATGGACAATGATTTCAGAAACTTTCGCAAAGTCTTTAATTAGCCTCACCAACTAAGGTGGGTGTGGAGTTAAAAAATTTACTTCGTACTACTTTGACAGTCTTTTCTATTTATTTATTTATTTTTTAATAAGAAGATAATGCAAATATAATTTGCTTTAATTAGAAATCAAGTCAACAATACTAAAAAATTCCAAAAATTTTAAACAACAATGTACTACTAGTTGATTAACTAATCAACATGTCAATATATTCTATTCTTGTAGTAAAGATAATCAAGTTGCATAAATCCACTACAAAAAACTATTAATGATTAGCAAATTAATTAATTAAATTTCCTGTTAATCTTAAGCTAAACACAGTTCAGTACTCTAAAATGAGTAGTTCATGTTATAAAGATAATTTCGATTATCCGAAAAACAGCAGAGAAGAAGAATTAAATGAGCTTGAGAAAACAAAAGCAGGTGTAAAAGGACTTGTTGATGCAGGAATCAACAGAGTTCCCAACATCTTCATATACCCAAAACATCAGCAGATTGAATCAGCAACAGAAGTGTGTCAAACGGGTCGAAAAATACCTGTCATCGATCTTGGAGGCATCGAGAATGCGCAAGAAAGAGGTCGGGTTGTGAGTGAATTACTCGAGGCATCGAAGAAATGGGGAATGTTTCAGCTGATGAATCATGGGTTGCCTAGGGGAGTGGTACAAGGGCTGTTAGACTGTGTTCAGGAGTTTAATGAGCAGCCTGTGGAACTGAAGAGCGAGTTTTACACGCGTGATGAAGGTCGCAAGGTTCAGTATCGTCTGTCCTTACATCGCGTTTTTCAGACTGCTTTGTGGAAGGATACAATTACCTGTCATTTTGAGGGTGTTTCTGCTGACGATCTTCAAGCATGCCCTGCTGTCTGCAGGTAAAAAAAAACAGTCTAACTTCAATGTCTGTCATCGATGAAGCTGTACGTATTCTTAGGGTAGTTAACTGATCTAATTGATCGATAACTTTTGTTTACAATGAACTCCGTAGAATGTAAAATTGCTCGTTAAACGGCTTGCGCTTCTTGTGATGTGAGGTTACTGGGGTGGTAGTTAGGTAAAGCATTTTCGGCCTTATTTTCACTGTGGATTATCCGTGAGCAGTCTCTCTGCTATCAGCAAAGGGTATGTTAAGATTTAGAGACGATAGATTCATACGATAGAGAATTGTATTATCATTTCTTGTTTTAATTTCAATACCAAATACATACATTTATATAAGATCGGGCACTACCAACTCCCCAATTTGCCACAGAGGCCTCGGAGATATTGGGGTCATGTCGTTGTTTGTACCTTGGCCTATGATTTCGGATCGTAGGAACTGTCAAAAGGTTCACCATTTTTTAGTCTACAATTGCAGTCTATCAAGGAAACAAAACAAATGACACCAATTCGCTCCAGAATTATGTCTAAAAGTTTCTGAAACAACTTCATATGCGCGAGTTTGATCGTAAGTTGCTAGTAACAAGGCGTTTATAAAATCATAATTATCTTTATCTTTGACCTTCCATTGCAGAAAACCCATGTCGGAATACCTGAAATACGCGAACGGACTGAAAGACACACTATCAGAGTTACTGTCAGAAGCACTTGGACTTAGCAGTAATTACCTGAAAATGATGCAATGCATGGAATCCCAGAAGCTGAACTGTCATTATTATCCGGCTTGTCCCGAACCTTCGCTAGCCATGGGGACACCTAATCATTCTGATCCTTATTTCTTCACCGTTCTGGTGCATAACAACATCAATGGACTTCAAGTTTTACACGAAAATCAATGGATAGATGTGCTGCCCGTTGAAGGAGCTATCATAGCAAACATAGGTGATATGCTGCAGGTATACAAGCTGATATATTAAGCTTCACAATATCAAAGAACATTTCAATTACTAGTGGAGGCAGATACTCGTCATTCATTATTCCGTCTTTGAAATACGACTGAATAGAGTGAAATGACTCAGTAGACTATATGGCCCTTCTGTTATGACTTATGAAGTATAATAACGTTGTTTTGCGGCACAAGGGCTAATTCATCTGGCTTTGGTGCAGCTTGTCAGCAATGATGTCTTTCACAGTGCAGAACACAGAGTACTAGCCAGATCAGTTGGACCAAGAGTATCAGTGGCGTGCTTTTTCTGCCCGAGTTTAGAGAACACAGATCGAGCATATGGACCTGTCAAGGAGCTTTTGGAGAATGGCGGCGCGCCTGCGTACAGGGAGACTAGCCAAGCTGAGTATGTTAAATGCTTCATACCCAAGGGAAATGGTGGCTTCAAAGCTCTTGGTCAATTCAGGCTGTAACTTATTATTGCAAACTGTTCAGCTCAACTTTTTCAACTTTATGTTCCAAGTTACCTTTGATAATTTCGGGATTAATGCATTGCTATTGTGTCTTTCAAACTCTGAGAAGGCAGTAAAATGATCTGAATTTGACCGAGAACCCGTTAACTCAAGCCACAGTTTATCTAATCCCAAATGACTAAAATTGACTATAAGAACATTGCCCTATTGCTTTAGAGGAACCCACGAAAAAAACTGAAATTTCACCAATTAAAACCTATGTGTACGCACATTAATTCACAACTCGTAATGACTCAACTCAAAATCGAATGACTTGACCTAAAGCTGCTGATTTGTACCCAAACGTTCCACTAATGGCACTACAGAAGTAATCCTGGACCCAAAATGATACGATTCTACTTGATCCGAAGTCCATAGTCTGACTGAATTGACCTAATTCAACCCCAACCAAGAAACACTTCAGCCATTCTACTCCGAGGTCACTACTGAGCGATAACATATTCACATGATCAAATGATGAAAAGAACTTTGCTATGCAACTTTTTTCGTAAAATTTAGAGACATTTTTAACTTTGATGCTCGCGGACCAATTATTAGTTACAAAGCAAACATACAGTGACAGTGAACTATATTGTTCCAGTTCTGAATTATAAACTGAAATCAGGTAGAGGTTTCGAACCACAACTACCATGTACACTATAATGCTTGAGGTATTCAATATGGGTGACCTCTTTGTATAATGCAGGATTATTATCAGACAGTAACTCTTTCAGGGGTCCAAATCTTAGCTTTTGTTTTATGGCAGTTGGATAAAAGAAGCACGCTGCTGATAATCTCGGTCCTCGTCTTGTGGCCAGTACTCTGTGCTCAGCACTCTTCAATATGTCATTGCTTATGAGCTACAAGAAAGCAAACTCGCATTTAATTTTGTCAAGGGTGTAAGATATGACAATGATCATTGTGGTAAAGATCGGTTTTTAGAATTGAATTATGAACTAGTTATCTTGGCTTGATCTCGGCCGTTTTACAATAATGTGACAAACGTCAAAAATGCCCTCACCAGGACCTTTGAATCCCTTACAGAGTGGCCGTGATGCTTTTTTGGCGGACCATATTGAATAATAATGACATTGCTACAACACACCCTACCATACCAATCGTATAAAATGATGGCCGGTGGCACAGCATTATGACTGAGTCATCAAGTTTTCAAAAGTTGCCATGACGATATTTGAGTTGGTATTGGCTGATTGTATGACATGACAACCTAGATTTACCATGATAACCTATTCCGAAATAATTCAAACCGAAATTTAAGCCCGTGGTTATCCTTCAAAAACTCTTGCTTAGCGTAAGTAGGTTGGTTTAAGCACTAATATGACGGAAATTGCATTGACGACAACTACTTTCAATATTAAAATGACACTTTCGATATGTGCTAACATTAAGGTATGATTTACCTGGAGCATATCACCAATTATTGCAACAAGTGCTCCCTTAACAGGCTGCACATTAATCCACTGATTCTGATGCAGGACTTGCAGACCCTCAACATGGCCTTGCAACAAAATGGTAAAGAAATAAGGGTCCGAATGCTTAGGTGTTCCCATTGTTAACTCTGGCTCCGGACAACTTGGGTAGTAATGACCGACTAATTTCCGAGCTTCCATGCACTTCATTTGCTCCAGGTGATCACTGTCAAGCCCTAGCGCCTCACACAGCAGTTTGCTCAACTCCCTCTTTAGCTTAGCAGTGTGCTCAACAAACTCAGACATAGGCTTTCTGCAAAACTCGATGATGGAATTATCGTTATGATTAACCTGATTTTTAAGAAAGCAGGACCTGCAACCATCAATCTCTTCATGAATAAGAAAGCGTAAAGAGTTAGCAAGCCATTTTGATTTATTTCATGTTTTGATTATATAAAGCAAAATGGCTCACTAAGCTTATAGCACTTCTTATTATCTTAAAATAACCATTATGGTAAAGGGTGGAACTACGTACGTACATCAGATGCTATTACTCAGCCAGTCGAGGGAGCCTTTGAGGCACTCGGTTAATGTTGATGTAATTTTTGTATACTTAAGTGTCAAAAGAATAACATTATGTGTAACACCATGGGATATATAGATCGACAGAGCTTCATGATTTGAATATGATCGACAGTAGAAATCCGTAAAAACACAGAGTAATAGACAATTGTAGTCATTTAAAGACTGCAACATACCTGCAAATGAGAGGTAAGTCTTGAAAATCCACTGCCATGTCTTCAAACTGACAGGCAATTGTATCCTTCCACAATGCAGCCTTGCGGACTGGATGTACGGTCATGTAGTACCAGACCTTCCTGGTGGAATCATGAGAATAAAATTCCTCCTTCAACTCTCTCGGCTGCTCGTGAAATTCCGATACACTTCTAAGCATGTTCTTCATGACATCTGAGGGAACTCCATGGCAAACAATCTGGAAGATACCCCATGTTTGCGATGCATGAAGGATGTCATCTACTATTTCCTGTCGCCTTTCGCCTTGAAAGCCTTCTAGATTGATGACTGGAACGTGAAACTGATTGTCATTACTGTTGAATTCTTCTGAACTCTTTGATTCTGCTTGGACTTTAAAGATCCTAGGAACAGAAGGAATCCCAGAGTCGACTAGTCCTTTAACACCAGCTTTTGTCGACATCAGTTCATTCAGCTCGGCTTCCCTGTCATAGTTCAGTTCATCCGAGCCTACAAGCTCAGCGCTTTTAGTTTCTCCCTCCATTGAATTTACAAGCGACTTACTAACGAGTATTGTTAATGATTGATAAAACAGTATATAGGGAAGTAAAGCTTGTATTCGCGGTATATGGAAATGACAGCAGACTCGGCTAATATAGTCGGTCAGAAATTTTCTGCCACTGAACATCAGTCGAAAGTAGATTCTGGATCAACTTAACAATTAAAAATGCTGCAGAAAATCTCTCATAGATGCTTAAAATCGTAAAGCACAGCACATAAACGATTTTAAAAGGACGGAAAGGTTAATTAGAATATGTTTGTTTGAGGTACAGCTTACTCATCAGTTACTGTGTTTGTCTGTAATGACAATCATTATTAGAAAACAAAAGGAGGATATAAATTAATCTATCGTCGTAGCAGTTACGAATAATGCAATTATATTATATTTTGTGTCACTAAATTGTACTAGTGGTTGATTTAACAAAGTACAATTGTCTGTTCAACCTGAGTTCAGGCAGCTGAGCAGGTAGGTGAGTCTGCTAGGCACCGAAGCAAAACAGCAAGACGACATTAACCAATGGCCTAAAGTTTTCATCTCAAAGATTTCCACTTATTGCAGTGTACTAAAGTGGGTGAGGTATGTAATATTACCTCTGTTTTAAGGGCACAGAGATAGTTTCCAGAACAAGGACGTAACGAGAGAAAACTGAAAAGCTTATGGTTTAGGTGAATGAACATTCAGAGGTATGTAGTATTACCTCTGTTTTAAGGGCACAGAGACAGTTTCCAGAGCAGCAGGGACGTAACTAGAGAAAAGCTTATGGTTTAGGTGAATGAACATTCAGAGGTGCATTTGTGAGTTACAGCTCATGACCGATAACATAACGTGAAATGCAGTTAGACTGGTCTCTTAGATCAGTGTTTTAAGACATCTGATAATGGATTGCAGGAGATACGCACCTGGAAATTGAGTTATCTCAAAGTACATGGTGCTAATTCCTTAACTAGACACAAGAACAGTAAGCATCATCGAATGTATCTTCCATGTTAACGTTCTCAAAATTGTCGGGCTGTTTAAGGCCGTCACAAAAGCTTTATTCACCAACATTGCATGGCGTTACTAAATACGGAGTCATAAGCAGAAACAGTGTAACAATTTGACACCTCCGGGTTTAATACCTGCATGACGAAGAAATAGTGTAATGCTCTCCTCGATAGAGAAATCATTCGAGTTTACAGGCGCGTTTCAATTAACTGCTCATTGCAGAATGCATTTAAGGTTCAACGATGCTTTTTCAGCAAATCAAATAGTAGCCATAACTGAATCCAGAGAGAAGTATAACCAGAAGGCAAATAACATTGTTGTTTACACTCCTTAATAAAACCCAGTACAAAGACCTCGATTCCAGAATATCGTCAAGAAATCATATATTTACATAAATTACATACATAGTCAAGATTACAAGTTCCAAATCAGTTATCCGTCTAAACTCTAAAGTCATCCGAAGTTTGCGTACACTGATGAATAAATCGGAAACTAGTGACAGGAACAAGTATCTCAATCTGCTCTGATCATATGCTCAATCGACAGACTTCTCTGATCATATGCTCAATCAACAGACTTCTCCGATTTCAGCAGTCCAATAATCCGAACAAATCTTCAAAGACTACTCCCTCCATTCAAGACCAAACTCCCATTTCATAAAGTTACACTTAATTTGTAAATTAAATATCTTTAATTTTGTATTATAGAAAATTATAAAAGTTTGATATTATTATTGTAATTCTAGAGACGAACTTAACAAGATCCCACATGACTATATTTATTTTTATAGATTGTCGAGAATAATCGATTTACTTTTAGGTCGTGAATAGTGCAGGATGAGTTTGGTCTTGAATGGAGGGAGTAACTCAACATCCGTTTATCACTCGATCCACCCGTTTCATCCGCGGATGATGGATGGACGGATGACGGATGATATTTTTATGTGATGGATGGATGCCGGTGAGGCTTCACCCGATCCGAACCCGATCCATTGACATCCCTAATAAAGATATCAAATCTTCTTAAATTTCATTATGTAAGATCTTTAACCTCATAATCACTTGAGTTGTTACAAACTCACCTATTTAAAGAACACAACATCCTCGTTGTGACTTAAGCGTAGAATCCTCCCCTGCTAGATGGATGACCGATGTGACACCCCCATTTAGAAAAAATCACCCTTTGTCCAAATAGGAGGGTCACAAGACATGGAAAAAGTCATGTCGTGTTACCAAAAGATAATCCCAACCTGTAAAAACATAAACCAAGCTTACAAGCGGACTAGACAATCCTTTAAATAACTCAATCAAAAGGAATATCGTCGACCACTCGAAAGGTGGATACAAAAGACCAAAGTGACCAAAACGCAATGCGGAGAAAGTAAACTAAGTGAGCCTAGGTGAATTATTACAAAATAGAAAACATATGAATAGCACGGCGGATGCCCAACAGACTATCGAGAAGGCGAAGGTTCACGAACCGTTCACACACTCTGACCCGTAAACACAACCCCACATCCAAGCATGTCTCCAAAGCATTACCTGTTATCTTGCAACACACATGTCAACCAAAAGGTCGAGTAAGAGAAACCTAGCTTATAAATAGTATAAATCAATGGCATGCATCCTAAACGACTCAATAACCAATCTTAACTCCACAAGACTGCCCTACAAGGCCAATAAGATGCATTTGAAACTTAACCCAACAACAAGAGTCGAGACAAGACCATCCGACCATAACTCAAACCAATACGACGCAATTACGTGATTCCAGTCCATATATAATTCTAGAGTGCCCGTTGTTCTGAGTGTGCACACACCCCCATACGGCCAACCCTTACGGGGAGAATTAAGGCGGGTCCATAATCAATTGAACCAGGAGTAATCCCTAGAGGGATCGTCCCCCAATATCAATATATGACCACGCTCCACAACATGGTATAATCAAGTCAGTACTCATAAATTCCACGACACGACTCATATGACACCAACATCGACCAACTAAAGCCTTACGCCAACATTACTCCCTCAAATCAATACAATGATTACTACATCCACATAATGACACTAAACATACCAACTCATGTCTCATACCAAAACAATCCACAACAAACTTAACCTGTGACCACTTAACTCAAGCGAATTCATTAGACCGACTCGCAAAGACACATCACGATACATCTCATGGATAAATAATGTAATTGAGAAAGAGTTATAACTCTTACCTCTCAACCAAGGACCACAAATAACCAAGAACTAGTAAGGGTCCTCTACAAAGCCTTTCTCCACAATAATAACTATACTATCATAATTAAGTCTAATACTAACAATCTTACACTAACAATTAAGATAATCTATTCTAAATGAAAACGCCCAAATCTTAGGGTTTTAAGACTAAAAAATACTATAGAAATGGAAAGGTAAGAGAAAGGATTTTCACAAGGTGAAGAATATACAGAACAAAAATCGACTCCAAGGAGCAAAAGAACGCTTCCCAATGATCGAGTCCCAACAAATGTAGAGAGAATTGAGTGAGTTTTGAGAGAGTTACGAGGGACAAGAGAAAAGGATTCGCAAAATAGGGTTATAATAATGAATTATGAACAAATGACTAAGACGGAGGGAAGACCAAGCAACCAAGACAAAAATGTCTTGCCGCCCAGCCAGCCACCAGACACTACACCGACAGGTTGGCCGGCCTCCTATCTCGTGCAGGGATCAAATACGTTACTTATTTTTACGTCTATTTCTTCCAAAATGCACTCCTAGCCTTTGGACGGGCGACTTGCTCGAGTAGGCTCCCAAGACATTCCACTAAATTGTGACCCTTCACTTACGATTACAACCAAATCGACTCAAGGCTCGCTCAACCCAACTCCAAATTCGACTCATAGGCCCACCACGTGATAGTGGTTCTAGTCGTATCACCTTATCAAGATAAACCTAAAATACTACTAACAAATAGTCAGCGACAAGTAGGGTCAGTGTCCACAAAGAAACGGATTGAATAAGATAGTAACTAAACTAAGACGATAAAATAATAAGATGAAAGAAACCAAACAGAGTAAATTCTAGGGTCAGACGGGTCAACTATGCAACAACGGAAATGTTGATTCTGGCTTGACGATTGCTAAGGTCTAAAGGTAAAGGTCCAGTCTTTTTAGTACTAAGGACACCTAAGGAGTCTCTTAACGGGCTCTCGCAACTTATTGAGAAATCCTAAAGATTGCTATGAGTTTTGCCCTAACCCGGATTTCGATCTTAGGTTAGAGGGAACTAGACAATGTTGATAGGTGTACAATCCATCAACAAAGATAATTAAAGCATAGCAAGCAATTAGACCAAAACAACATTTCACAGCGAATCACACAAGTCTTAAGTTAACATAGCAAGCCTAACCCTAGAATGAATTAGCTACGCATAACGATTGAAACAATAACTAAAGAAGAAATAACGACTGAATGATAATAAGAAAACATATTGAATACTGAATGATTGAATTAATAATAATAGAGTAGAACGATTACAACTTACGATTGAAAGTATCTTCTTGAATCTTAAAAGATGAAAGTAAACTTTTGAGAGATTTGTTGAAACTAGCGTAAAACTAAAACTAAGATGAAAAAGTGTAGCCTGAATGCTGGAATGTTTTTGTTCTTAAAACCTAATAAAATTTGTAAACTCGGAAATGGGCCTAGGCGCGTCAGAATCGACCGGTTTTCGCCTGGCAAACCTCTCGGTTTTGGCCTTAAGTTGACCGGCCGGTTTTGGCATTCCAAACCGGTCGGTTTTGGGAATCAATCTTCGTTCATGAGCTTGAGTGAATCGGCCGGTTTTGGACCTCCAAACCGGTCGGTTTTGGTCCCAGATTGTCTTCAATCTTCACCGAATCATGTCTCCTTCGTCCGTCTTCCGCTCTCGACTCTAAGATTCCCCAATGCACTCGTAAATGGCCCCAAAAGACTGTGGTTTGCTACATTTCCTGCAAAACAACCCATAATACCACGAGTAGCATAAGAAGAGGGAATCGAAGCCAAATAAGTCAACAAAGACCTCAATATGTAACAAAAAGCGGAGGAAAAGAGGGTCAAAAGGTGATGCGAAATGGACGCATCACCACGCCACTCTAAACTCAACTCCAAAAATCCTGAGTATTACAACCAGTAGTGTCCACATAACCATCAAACTCACCACATAGTCGCAGAGTTGCTCGGATACCATTTATAACAACCCTACCCACCACGGTCATAATACACCGCACCTAAAGGTAATGTGCCTACTTTGGGCTCGTTTCGTCCTTTTAAGTCCACAAGCATAGGGCCCTATTACTAAGGTTGTTGGTGGAATCTCCTATAAAAATATCTAACCTTTCTTAATTAATTCCTCGACGTGGGACCTCAATTTCCTCAAAATCACTTGGGGTGTTACAGCAACGGTCTCACAGGAAATCTACTACATCAAATAACCATCTTAGTACATTCAATAATAGACTTTTGGGTACTGAAATAACACTATATTATAGGACAATGATAGGCGCTGTTTTGTTATTATCCTCTCACAAATATAAAGTGATCCCCGCAAACAAGAGAGAGAATATAAAATGATTGTAAGTTTTATATAACAATGAATAAAATACAAAATAAATGTATAACAATGATTTTTCATTAATATTAGAAAGTTTCGTGTACAATATGTCAATCTCTAATATTTTCTTATTCAACCGAGTAGTGAAAAGTGTGTGCTCCACGTGAGGTGTGTGCTTTTGATGACTTGAATCTCCCTTGAATGTTGAGATTGAGATTAAATGTCTTGGGGCAGGCGGCACGGATTGTATGTGCTTAGCTTGTTAACTACTTACGGGTCGATTTGATGAGAGAGCTTGTTGAACTACCCCTTATTCTCTCTGAATTTTTCGACCCTCCTAAAATGAATGAAAGGAGTCGTATCTATAAACTATGAGACTCCTTTTTATTGGACTTTAATTTATAGTCACAAGTCCATTTATCAGCTTATTATAAACACGGTCCAAATTACCTTTTAATTGGATTTTTTTATCCGA
>JAUEKU010004736.1:0-15063 GCA_032274805.1 Gypsophila paniculata | reverse complement strand
ATCAGGGCCCCCAGGACATGCATCAGTAATGATCCAACTATCGTTCTTTTTCCCCTTCCCCTTCTTACTACGACTTCGCGAAGTCCCTGAACCATCCGAATAAGCTTCAAACCTGCCTGACTTCCCCCTCTTAAGCTGAGCAACACACCTCGACGGCTGCGGATGACTCAACTCCTCATCGATGTCATCCTGGTCCCCGTAGTCCTCGTCCTCATCCTCATCCCCGTCGTCCTGATCCCCGTAGTCCTCCTCCTCATCCTCGTCCCCGTCGTCTTGATCCCCGTAGTCCTGAGCCACGTAATCCTGATCCCCGTAATCCTCACTATCAGTGACTTGTACGTTGCCGGCTTCGCCAATGAACAAGTTAGGTGCGGAACGGGGTGACTTACAAATAATACGTATCTTTGGACGATGTGATTCAGTCATCGACTCTGCCACCGACTGAACCTCTGCAAGACCAACCTCCACAGCCTCGGCCTCTACCTCTCCCTCAGCCCGAGCACCAACCACAACCTCCTCCATAGCCACAACATCAACCTGACAGCCACCCCGACCCTCTACAGCAGCGTCAACAACACCCTCACCCTGACCCTCTACCGTAGCACCATCCGCAACCTCAGCCGCAACAACATCTACACCCTCTCCCTCACTTCGAACAATTCCATCAGCCCAAGCCTCACCATCATCCTTACCCTCTGCCCCATCCACATCGCCAATTGGAACATCGGGGACAACCTCAATTTGATCTTTTTGGGCCTCGTTTTGCAATTTAGCTCTTTTCTCATCTGCAGCTTTACGATCCGAGGCTGTAATTGGACCTTCACGTCGTCCCTTACAACCAAAAAATCCACGTATACTCCTTCGTTTACCACCCATCTGCAAATTATAATAAACAAATTAGTAACACTCACATTTACGTACTTAATAATAATATTAGAGCCTTGAATGTTTTAAGACATGCCAACGGTTCAGCTGTGAAACTTTAAAGGCTCAGCCACTATACATCCATGTAATTTCTAAGGTTGCTCCACAGTACAACCTTAATATTTATAAGGCTAAACCACAGTACAGCTTCGTTAATTTTAAATCTAATCAACCGCTAAACCATTATTTTCATTCTACTTTCGAACATCAATTAAGACAAATTTGAGCGAAATAACTACATAACATACATTGCATGCTACGAAAACCTCAAAATAAAAGAAATAAAATACTAACTTACCGTTTAAGCGAGTCCTTCACAAAACCCAACAACTTGTAAAGAGGCTGTATTTGATTCGTTTTTTGGTATTCAGGCTTATGTATTCAACCAGATGATTAATCGATTTTAACGTCGAGTGATTTTGGGGGGGATTTTTGGCGGAAATAGGTGTTTCTTAATGGCGATTAGAGTTGGATTAGAAGATTTTTGAGAAGTTGGATTTTAATGGGAATGGGAAACAAAGAGAGAGGAACTGTGGAAGGAATGAGGGAGGTAGGGAAAATCTATTTGTGGGGGGAGGGTTATTTTAGTCACTTTAACCGCCGTCATGGATAAAAAACCGCCGCTATATAACAATGCCTAAAAAAAAAAAGGAAAGTAATCCCTTAAGACGGATATACACGTCTTAACAATAAAATGGGTTAAGTATCACTCAACTTGTACATATAAGACAAGTCTTTTGTTCTTCTCCATGCATTTTGCTTTTGTTTTCTTCCTAATAATTGACCTATCTTAAGGTTAAGACGGATACGTCTTAAATGAGAATTTGTGTAAATTAATGGGGTAGTGTTGTTTTGATCATCAAAACAAAACAAATTAAGGGGCATTATAGACATAATAATATACAGAGTCCGACGCTATTAAGCAATGAAATGATAACATGTAAGAGGAGCAATAACTATTTTAGCCGAAGTATATTAAAATCCTGGATTTGATCGCCTTTTACCACATATTTGTTGGCAGCACACAAACAGTAACAAAACACCCCTAAAACAAAAGCGGTGTCAACCTAATTCATCACCATCTTGAGTCCCTTGTAATTTGCATGCACTCCGATCAACCCCAATCTTATTAACGACGTCGAACACCTCCTTCCTTCTGTGACTTATTATCCAGTTCACTCTCGATCAACTTCTCAAGGTTAACTCTTTCTCTCAAATTTGAAATTTTTATCTTATTTTTTTTTGGGATTAACTTTGGATCTTTCTTTCAATTTGGTGTTCGATTTATGTCTACTCATTGGTTGCATGCAATCTGATCATACGAAAATCGAGAATCATAAGAAGAGGGAGAAACCATAAGATGAGTAGTTGTGATTGAGATTTCAAACATGCATGGTCAACAAAGGACAATCTTGATTTGGGGCTTGGATGTGTGAATGGCTGATTTAGAAAGTCGATCTGTTGGTTAAGTGACAAAATCTTATATGAGACCGTTGTACGCCGTACAACAGATCTCTCATTGTTTGATTGTCATTAATTACGTGTCTGATGCAGGTTGTGAATTTCTCCTGCCATCATTATCCAAGACAATACAACATCTGGTAAATAAGCTGGCCTGGTTTTATGTGAATATGTTGTGCATTTTCTTTTTTTATCTGTTGTGCTTTTTTTGAATCTATTGTGTTTTTTTGTATTTGTTTTATTTGAATCTGTCGCGTTTTTTTTGTTGGTTTTATTTGAATCTCTTATAAATGAGTAAATGTAGATAAATAGTCCATGTGTTTATTTTCAGTAAATTAATTAGTGTTTCTACTTTGTATCCCTTGCTTTCTTGCATATTAAGGTTAATTAGTACACAATTTATATTAGTTTTACCTTAATCGTGAATGTGTTTTAGCTTAACAAAATGCCTAACCTATTTCTATAAACGATATTCTTACTTGCTTATAAAAGACATTACATATGTAAAAGACATGGCAAAAAAAAATATGGATGAAAACTACACAACTAAAGCATTACAAAATAAGATTTGTATTAAATCGAAAAATAGATTCTAAAATCCTACATACAATTCTGTATCCAACATAGTTATAAAATCGATCACAAATTTTGAAATATCTCCTTGTAGAGGACGTTTGACATTGTGTTTGACGCCCCTTTGGCTTCGTCGTGTTTGACGCCCCTTTGTCTTCGTCTGAAGTTAGGACTTTAAGGCCTTTCTTGTTGGTGACTGTAGAAAGCGACGTACAACTGTCCATGTGTGAAAACTGGTCTAAGGAGATACAGACCAACATTGGATAAAGATTGATCTACGGGTGCGTTACCCTTATTTTGTCGCATTGATGCATCCCTTTCCACATGATTATTTTGCTCTCAGTGTCTTGCATTGTAGCTGCATGATTTTCTCTTGTTTCTGATGTTTAATACGGAGTATATCACTATGCTGCATGATTTTCTATTGTTTGTGATGTTTATTATATCACTAAACAGGAACGAAAAATTGCTTGAGATAAAATTATTTATATATGCTGTTAAAAGACGTACCTTGGTAAGTTACATTTTGTGAGTTTTAAAGGCCAGTGTTTAGAGGAAGTGTTTTTCTTGCTGAGTTGCTTGCTGCTATTATTTTAATGTCATGATAATAATGGTTTGTTAAGATCATGGTCACATATTGCTCTATTATTTGAACTATGAGTCTGTCTATTGTGCGTGCTTTATTATTCCTGGGCTATGTTTCAGCAAAATCGAATTTTCTTTTTCCTGCGTAAATGGCAAGTATTATTTATATATGTTGCTTTTTGTGAATTTTAAAGGCCAGTGTTAGAGGAAGCTTTTTTCTTTTAACAACAGATTTATAGTCAAAGTTACTTTGACGATAGTAAGATTCGGCCTACAATAACATGTTATTATAAAATATTATGTATGTCATGTTGATGCTAGTACGTTTTATAGCGATGGGTGCGTACCTTTTCATTTTGTTTGATATCACTAATGGTTTTGATATTATTATTGCACTGGAAATCATCATCACCATTCACCATCATCAGGCACATCAATTATTTGCAACAATTTACTTGGTACCGGAGTCGACTAACTGCAAAAATTATTGTCACTGGTAAGGAACATATAAAACAGAAACTTTTAGTTATGTGTTTAAACAATGAAGTGAATTAATCACCAGCGGTTAATTTTAGAAACACAATAACACTACTGAAACGCAAAAAATCAATTCCATTACTTATCTCAACATTAGTAATTGAATTGTAGCTGTCTTTTTTCTGTCTATGATTTCAGGTTTTGTCCATTATGTATCTGAGTTAATCTAACTTTTGGTTGAGTTGACTAATGGTAAGGACGGGTGCACTTGCCATTAGAACGAAGATGATGATTTTTCTTTTCTTTTTTTTTCCAGGAATTGAGATAGCACAATTATTATACGGGTGAAGTACAATAATAGTCATTATATACATTTATTTAACCATAATAAGAGGTAATATCAAAGTTTTGTTTGAACTTTTTTTTAATTTGGTACTGGAGAAGTTCTTATTTGATGTGTGGTTGTAGATTATGTTTGGTATTTCAATGTGAACATTTAGTATTCCTTTGTAAATTGCACCACGTTCAATTAATGAAAGTTTTTTGGTATTCCAAGATTGACATTTATTGGATGTATTTCAAATTTATCTCGTACAAATTCTATCACATAAATCTTAATCCTATAATATTAGTTGGAACCTATTATCTCAAATATAGAAAAATTTCATATATTCCAATGTAAAATTGACGATTTCCTATGAAGAAAATCCTATATTGTTAGTTGTATTCAATTACCTCGAAAATAGGGATTTTTTTATCAATTCCCGTATAATATTGAATTAATAAATGATTTAATTAATAGTATAGTATTCAATTGCCTAAAAAATAGGAAAATCTCTACAACTACTCTCCTATTTCACGTGTTTTATTAATTATTAATGCTTTAATTATTAAATTTTAAATTAAATTAATTAAATTAAAGATTGAAGAACCAATCAAATAGGACGTTGAATGAGGATGCTGCTTTGTTATTTTTCTGAGCTAATACGCTGCCACGTCAGCATTTGTTTACCCTTGTTTTATAGATAGTATCAGAGACGGAGCCAAGTGGTAGGCAAAAAGGCCTTGGAGCCAAGTGGTAGGCAAAAAGGCCTTGGCCAAGGTAGACTTTTATAAATAAATAAAGTGCACTACATGTTCATTTATTGCATGTAGCTCAGATGGTTTTAGATTGTTGTAAGATTTGCATTGGTCACAGGTTCGAGATCACTTGGCAGCTTAATTTGGTTTTGTTTTTATATTTTTTTTTTTGTTAAGCTTTAGTTTACTTCATAAGTTGTACTGTCAATTTTTTTTTCACCATTTTAAATTTTTTTTCCCTTATTTTGTTGATTTTGTTCTCCGAATCCTATTAAGAAAAAAGGATAACTTTTTGAAATTTCTCTCCTACTAGTACTCATTCGAATAATTTATAAGAACCATCTTAAATCTAATGATAAAATCGTTTCGATTTCTACGATTGATTTTTTATATACAATGCAACACTATTATTGAAAAACTACGAAATTTTTTATGTCGTCGAAAATTTTTGTCTAAAAACAATTCTATTTTAACTTTAAAATTAAATGAATTATTTGTAACGGGGATAACAAAATTCTAGTTTGTAATATTAGTATTTCGGCCCCACCACAAATTCGATCCTGGCTACGTCCCTGGATAGTATGATTCTATATTTCTACATGCTCATGGATTTTGATGATGCACCTATAGATAATGTTTTGTAAGTTGGAGGAAGGTTGGTCATGAGTTTCTTCTCACACTTTCATCTTCTTGTTTGTGTATTAGTCTTATAAAAAGTAGGTATAACATGCATGATGTAACGTTTCGACTCTCTAGAATTCTCGAGGATCACAATATTTTGCATCTTTTATCGCCTCATAAGACTCATAATTTATCTTATTTGACAAAAGTTGGTGTTGTAAAACGGGTCATATATGTTTCTGATTTGCATTCGTGTACTCAAACGGGAAATTTGACTTACACTTTGTTGTCGTAAAACCTTTTTCAAAAACAAATGTTTACGATTTCAAAAAATTAGACACTAAAACTCTAGTGTAAACACTCTAACAACCACTACATATTGTGGCTTAGAATGCTACTTAGAATAATGTAAATACTCAACAAACAGCACTCCAAAGCTGACTTCTTACATATATATAAAACCCAAATTTCCCACATCACCTTCTCATACCACCCACATTTCCCACCCAATTCTCCACACCCCACAATAACCATGATCAAACCCATTTCAATCCCGCCAATTGTTGCCGTCATACTGCTCTCGGCTGTAATCCATACCACCCTGGTTAGAGCCCAGAACTGCGGGTGTGGAACCGGCTTATGCTGCAGCAAATGGGGCTACTGCGGAACCACAACTGATTACTGTGGTGACGGGTGCCAAGCAGGCCCTTGCTATTCCACGACTACCCAGGCTAATAATGTCTCGGTGCCTGATATCGTGACTGACAGTTTCTTTAATGGGATCATTGATCAGGCGAACTCTAGCTGTGCTGGTAAAAGCTTTTACAGCAGGTCTGTTTTCTTGGATGCTCTCAAATTTTATCCTAAGTTCGGCACTGTTGGATCTTCTGACGACTCTAAGCGTGAAATTGCCGCCTTTTTCGCTCATGTGACTCACGAAACTGGACGTAAGGACATAACTCTTCAACTATCTGGCATTTTTATTGACACATGTGAAGCCTTAGAAATCATGTTCCAACATTTTTTGTGTCAAAACGCATCTGTAGCCGCTTATTCTTGTATTATAAATGTACTTGGTTGCTATAGCGTTTGCGATTCTTATACTAAGAAGTAGTAGTCGATGCAAATTTGACCCTGTTTTTATTATGGCTAATATGGAAACAACAACTAATGTTTAATTATATCCAACCCTCTTACCTTGCTTTAAGCGAGAGCCTTTGTGACACTTGAATAATGTTGTTATATAACACGACATTGCTTTTACGACAGCATTGGCGGATCTATGCTTAGTATCAAGGTTCTTAGGACATTGGTAATATATTTTTCATCAACGTATGTTGCCCGATGTCGAGGCTAAAAGCAATCTAAACATACGATTGCTATTGTTACAGATTTTTGCTACATAGAGGAGATCAATGGAGCAACAAGGGACTACTGCGACGAGTCGAACACAGAATGGCCATGCAACCCAAATGAGAAATACTACGGTCGGGGACCAATTCAACTCTCCTGGAACTTCAACTACGGTCCAGCAGGACAAAGCATTGGGTTCGACGGCCTGAATTCTCCCGAGACAGTGGCCCAAAACCCGGTTATAGCATTCAGAACTGCCTTCTGGTACTGGATGAACAATGTTCACTCTCTCATTATCTCAGGACAAGGTTTCGGAGGAACCATCAAAGCCATTAACGGGATTGAATGTAATGGAGGAAACCTGGCTGAAGTTAACTCCCGTGTCGGATTCTTTAAGCAGTACTGTGAGCAGCTTGGCATTTCCCCTGGGGATAATCTTACTTGCTAGTTATAGAATAAAAATAAAATTGTTAGGTCAAGGTTGATTGATCAGAAACATTTATGTTAACTTAAGCTATGCTACTATTTTTGCGTTTGTTCTTGATTTTTCGTTTGCCATGCATTTGATTAACGCGACGAGCTTCTACGCTCAAAACAGTATAGGTATGGAATTTGAAGCACGGATTGATTTTGAATCAGGGTGATTTGGGTTTGGGTCTAATTCAAGTCGCTCTGTTGTGTAATAAAGCAGATCAACTAGAATGTAACTGCACTGATCTAACCTCTATTGTCTTCAATGAAGTCCGTCGATCTTCTTGCACTCCTTTGACTGGAAAAAAGTAGAGATTTCGGTGACGCTAGTTGCCTACACGCTTCTTCTCCGAAACACTGATTATTTATATAAACTTCAGCTAGAAACACTGATTATTTATATACGGATATGTGATCAAACCTTGAATATAGAGCTGGGTAGGCGACGATATAAAGGGTGTTTACTTCACCTCGGCACAAATTGCTAATCGACAACATCATTCCCAAGAAGAGACTTGAAGTCGGGGGATGGCTTTTTGTTTTGTGTTACTTTTATTGTTTTTTGGCCCTAACCTCGACATGTCTTTGGCGTTTTGCCTAAACTTGGATTATCAGAAATCACAGAGGAAAAGAAAACGTGCAGCTATAATAAAGAATCGTTGAATGGAACAAAGGAGCAATGAAATTAAATGTGAGCAATTGCAGAGTAATAAACGGTAGCAAAGATATAATGGTGTTTCTTCTCCAAGATACAAACCATTTACCCAATGATTGTAACAAGGTATCAAACAAGAACGTCTGGATAGCAGTAAACTACATTAAAATGATCACGAAGAAATAGAGGGATGTACGGTCACAGAGAGCAGAGAATAGATGCTATACGCAGCATATCAAACTTATTTGTTACTATTAGTATTAAAATGTGACCCTGACTGAAAACGCAGTATATATAAGAGATTTGACCATTGCGCTAATTGATAAATCCGCAAACATGAATTTTTTCGCTTACATTCATCAAATCAATTTGAGTGTTCAGTAATAATAGATAGTAGTACAACATACATGTAGCTAATGCTGTACACTGTTAAATGGCTGAGTGTCACGATCTGGCAGAATGAAACGGATCGTGACACTGAGCATTATAATACGTTGACATCTACAAACAATTGTGGCAGTTATTCAGGCTGTACTTTATGACTGCTACAACTGGCTTGAGCAAACTAAAGTGGTCTTATGAATGCAAGGATGATGTTTCATTGTTTGTGTGACGGGAAGAAACACCCATCGCAGCCTCATCTCGTGACGGAACTCGGAGGTATGCTTTCATGGAGTCATAGACAGTGAAGCTGATTGCTACAGAGGGTACAACCTGAATCACAATCAACATTACATAAAAATGAGCTACTCCGTAACATTGTGGTCCTTTTTTTAATACACCATCTGATTCTTTAAACCTCCCAACCTTATTTACGACTACTTAATTTAGTGTAATAGATGTCATTATTAATGTTTCAAAATTTCAATGCAGATATCAGAAGGTGGTAGACGTAGAGGCGAGCGCACTACGGTGTCTGCTCGACAAGCTGCTGTTGAGAAGAGGGCCAACGACTTGCTTAAGAGCAGGAGGTTGTCGGCCTGTCGACTTACAATTAGACATTAGAGCAGGATCCAACCAGCCAGCTCAAAGTACAAGGGATCAACAGCAACCCCCTCCTCGTCGTTCTTTGACATTCGTTTAGTAGAGGGACATCGATTGGGAG
The DNA here is from genome assembly GCA_032274805.1 of Gypsophila paniculata. Taxonomy (NCBI): domain Eukaryota; kingdom Viridiplantae; phylum Streptophyta; class Magnoliopsida; order Caryophyllales; family Caryophyllaceae; genus Gypsophila; species Gypsophila paniculata. The sequence continues at coordinate 5,758 of JAUEKU010004736.1, read as the reverse complement.
CGAGTTCCAGTCATCAACGCGAATTGAAGTAGTTGTTACAAGCCCGTCTTTCCCCTCACACGAGCGATGAAATGTAAGCAAAGGCCGGGAGGGGGACGAGGACGATTTTGAGGAGGACGACGTTGGGCTTAACGAGTTACCGGAGGAGAACGTCCCACATTCAGACGTTCCATTGTCTTCCTCGTTCGTGCTTGTGAGGCGTGATGGTGACGGGCGTTTTAGGCGCCAGACTGAGGCTTCTGGGAGTACTTGGGCAATGAGTACAAGGAAGCGTTCTACGGGAAGACGATATAGGTCTTGGATGCTTCAAATGCCAGCCGAGGGACCTGAGGATCCTAGCATTATCCCTAGTTTCACTGGTCATATTGCCCACCGTCTTTACTTTAACCCGGATTATTCTCACAGTGTTCTTACATGCCACCATCGCTACGACCTACTACTAGGTTGTCACATTTAGTCGACATCACATTCAGACGACTTGACGAGCCTTTATTGTCAGCGTTTATTGAGAGGTGGCAGGCGGACACTAACACGTTTCATTGACGACGGGTTCTTTTTGTGATTCATTGATGACGGATTCTTGTAAATCATCATCCTCTGGATGCAGTTGGCTATAGATTGATTCAGCAATAAGACGTTGCGTTGTACGATCTGAACCTCTAACTTTTTCAAAAAGATTGTTTAGTCGATCGACATCTGTAAATGGGACATTAGAAGCACCATCATACACCAAAGTTCCCAAAAAAACACGTACATCTTTATGATGTACTTGCTCCATGTTAGACAGCTTAGAGTGTATTTCGCATGCGCAACAAAGGACGTGATCGAGTTTGACGAATCACACAACCGCACTTTTGAGCCAACTCGTCTCCAAGTGAATTGCCTCTATTAATCTCTTCCATTATCAATGACATCGCTTTCTTCGCCACGCGACCTCTAAGTAGTGAAAATAAGTTGCCATAATCTGAATGCAAATGTTGGCTCCGACTATTATCCAATGCGTTCCTAATTTCAGCATGTTGTCCCTCGAGTAACGCATGAACACGACACCAAATGGTATCTAGAGAAAGTGTCAAACTCCCCAACCACTTCTTTAACGTTGCGTGAGCAGATTCAACTCTCGATGTCGCCGTATTCCCAAAATGAGGAATGGTGTTTGTTTAACACTTTGCGAACTTTGTCATATTAACCAACCAAATGCCTTACAAATACTGAATACATTTTGTGACTGGCCATTGAATCTTGAAAATATCCCACCTGTCACCTGGCTCTTCAATTTTAAACGAGTTGATCATTTTTTTCCATCGAATTGTAGCTCAATCACCCAAGTCCCCATCTCCCAAAAGCTGTGTAGCTTTATTCTCAAAGGCACAATTCACATGCCACTTGCATAGTAAATGAAATGTATTCGGAAATAGATGCTCAATAGCACTAATCAACCCCAATTCTGGGTTTGTGACTATAATAGAAGGGTCCACACCCTTCGGCAACAACGTCTTAATACACTCCAGACACCATGTATAGCTTTCTTTAGTCTTGGAAGACATCATAGCATACCCTATGCTAAAAATTTTCCTAACAGGAGTAACTCCGATAAATTCAACGAATGGCATACCGTACTTGTATGTCTTGTACGTAGAATCAATAAGAACAATGTAGAAATATACCCGAAATAATTTAACACCTTCCGGATGTTGATGAGGGCTAAAGTCGTATCACCCAATCAAGATAAACCTAAAATACTACTAACAAATAGTCAGTGGCAAGTAGGGTCAGAGTCCATAGAGAAACGTGCGATTATAATCAGTCTTAAAGCAGCAAAGTCTATTCTAAAGATCGAGAATGAATAAGTTGAGACTAAACTAAGACAGTAAAATAATGAGATTATAGAAATCAAATAGAGAAAAGTATAGGGTCATACAGGTCAACTATGAACGTTGGAAATGATGATTCTAGCTCGACAATTACTAAGGTCAAAAGGTAAAGGTCTAGTCTTCTCAGTACTAAGGACACCTAAGAAGTCTCTTAACGGGCTCTCGTAACTTATTTAGATAACCTGAAGATTGCTATGAGTCTTACCCTAACCATGCTCTCGATCTTAGGTCAAGGGGAACTAAACAATGAAGATAAGTGTACAATTTATCAACAAAGACAATTAAAGCTTAGCAAGCAATTTGACCAAAAGCAATGTCTCACAAGAATCAACAAACCTTACGTCACAAGTCGCCGTAATCCTAGATACGATTAGCTACTCATTATAATGATGGTAATAATCAAAGAGATAAGAATAACTAGATTGAACAATAATAATAAGACATAATGAAAGTCGAATGCTTAAATTGATAAAAACTAATGTAGAACAATTATAAACTTACAACTTGAAATAGAGAATATCATCATGAATCTAAGGGAATTGAAAGATCAATACTTGAAAGTAACTCCGAAGAGAGAACCAATCTAAACTAACGAAAACCCTAATGTCGAATGGAAGTATGTAGTCTAATGTAAAACTGAAAGATGGAATGAAAAAGTTATGTTTTTATTCCTAAAACCTAATACTTATACAAAACTCGAATTTGGGCTTGCGGGTAGCAGCACCGACCAATTTTGGCCAGGCGAACCGGTCGGTTTTGGACATAAGTTGACCAGCCGGTTTTGGTCAACAAAACCGGTCGATTTTTGGTCTTTGTGCTCCAGTACTTGTCTTGAGTGAACCGGCCGATTTTGGCGAACAAAACCGGTCGGTTTTGGTTTCAGCTTCTCTCCGATCTTCACCGAATTATGTCTCCTTGGTCCATCTTTCGCTCTCGACTCTAGATTCCTCAATACACTCGTAAATGGTCCTTAAAGACCGTCATTTGATAAATTTCCTACAAAACACACCAAACTACCACAAGTAGAACAAGACACGAGTAGAACAAGACGAGAGAATTAAAACCAAATAAGTCTATAAAGACCTCAATATGTAACTAAAAACCAGAGCAAAAGAGGGGTAAAAGGCAATGTGAAATGGACGCATCAGATGTGCCGTGAAAATATAGGTCAACTCGTGTGTGACGGGATGTCTTTGAATACAATGCACACATCTGGTGTTCACGGCTTGATAAAGCATTTGCTGTGCATGATTCCTCCCGCCCCTTATCCTCTTTAGTTATTTTCTAGATAAAATTGTAGATTTGACGCATGGCGGGTTGCGGTTTTTCTAGATTCTGAACATGTAACGCACATCTAATCTGGGCAGGACGAACTTGAGCTTCTGCTTTCTCTCTTATATACGCCTTCATTTCGTAATCGATTGCGGCACGTTGACTATGACCATCTGCATATAGTGTCAACTCTTGGTTATGCGTACCCCTCCAAGTAATCACCGCAAAACTACCCGAACTTAATTCCACAACCTTTATGCTGAAAGGACAATTACACTTCTTCGAGCTTATATTACGTCTCAAGGCTTTCTCCGGATCCCTGAAGGTACCTTTATATTTACTGCCACGGCTACATAACCATAATTAATCCTCCGTCCCGAGGAGTCATTCGTATGGTTACTTAATTTTTATAATACTAAACCCATTTTCTTGCGCAATACTATTTTCCCAATTAAACGCCTCGTTTTTTGTGCCGAATATTTGCCTTGTTACGAACTTCTCCAAATAATCAATGTTGTCTCCTCCAAAAACTTCTAAGTGTTCCTATAGTTTAAATAAAAGGATGTCAAAAAAGTAAATTAAAAAAAACTAAAACTAGGCTAAAAAATGTAATAAACAAAATATTACTAAAAATGAAATATTTAATATTGAATGAAAAAAAAAAGTCATGCAAACCACACGCCCCGACCTAGGCAGAGGCGTGCAAGTCACACGACCTTGCCGTGGCAGGGGCGTGCAAGTCGCATGTCCTGGCCATGGTATGGACATGTGACTTGCAAGACTATGGCTAGGTAAATACATAAGACTATAAGAGTGGGGGTCTGGGTATTTTTTGCTGCCAAACACAAACACAATGGTGCCAAGGAGGACCATGCGTCAGCATGGAAGAAGGAAGATGCGTACCGAAAGACTGCTACAACCGGTTATAGTCTTATGTATTTTTGAAGTGTACGGAGTATTTGTTTTAGTTTTAATTGATGATTTTTTTTTTTGGAAACAGGCCGTGTGATTGTCGCGTCTTTGGGTTAGTCGAGACTTGCATATTTCGATTCAATATAAATATTCGTTTATTAAAATGCGTAATTTGATTTCATACCTCTTCCTACGTAATATCATCATTATTTTCGCCAGAATAGCCGATTCAAATTTTAACTTATTTTATGGTAATTTTAAGTTTTTTGAAGTAAATGTTTAAATTTGAGAGTAAATGTTTTGGTAAAACAAATCCTCACATTAAAAGGGCATATTGGTAATTATTACTAAATTTTGGACGACGAGAATAATTCTTTGGACGATATTTAGTAGCCAAATGTGTGAAATTTTTTTTAGGAAAATGGAATGAGTGGAATGGAGGGAGTATAAAATAATTTTTTTTTCAAAATAATGCTATCTTTTTATAAAAAGAAAAAATATTTTCAAATCTTAGTTGAAATATCTTTAAATATTTTGTTGCAAAAATTAAGTGGAGTCGTCATAAGTCCATTGACTTTTGGCATGCCATCTGCTAGACTAAAACCTAATTTCTACTTCCCTTTTATTTTTATAAACGAGATGCTTTGACAAACAATTCAATTATTCTTTATTCTTTTTAACGCGTATTTTTGAGAATAAAGTTTTTTCTAAGCAACATCGTTTTAAAATTCAATACTTTACAAGATATTTATTTATTTTTTTTTTTTTTTTTTTTTAAAAAAAGGGGTTTTATAATTTATAGAGTCTATGGATCCGATATTGGGGGGGTGGGGAGGGAGTGATTGAGTATTGAAAACTTTTCCTCTCTTTAAAACTTTTGTAATGCGTGCAATTATTAAACTATGAATAATCACAATAAAATTAAAGAGCAAAAACTAATAAAAGCAATAAAGAGATTTGCACAGCGGATTTTTGAAGTGGTTCAATCTTACAACCCGAGATCTACGTCTATTATTATTCGATTGATAATTTTGTACCTTTCCACAGATTACAAATTACTAATCTACCTCACAACCAGTTTTAGTTGTCCAGAGGGTGATTCACTAACCACTCTCTTTCGTTTCTCACGCTTAAAAGAAATTAGTTTTGATCTCGCGTTTGTAAGATCAAAAGTACAATCAAAAGAATCTAAATCAAAAGTTTTAATGATTTGGATGTAAAGACTATATCACAACTTTTTCAAAAATTAAAGCTCTTGCAAATATTTTGTGTATAAAAAAATTATTATGCAAAATAAAAAATTTACTCTTAGAAAATTATGGGTGATAAATGGGTTGAGAATTAGGTCAAATTGTATGAATGTGCACGTCCATAGTGGACTTATGGCTATCAATTGGACCTAGAATATGCAACAAGATATTGAAAGGATTTTAATTGGAAAAGTATATTTTGTTGCCTTAAAAAAAGTAGTAATATTGTAAAGTGTATTTGTTAAGATATTTTACAAAAGATTCTTATTTACCAAACATGTTTCTTAACAATTTTTATCAAGATACTTTACTTAATAAGAAAGAATAAAATAAGTTGGTGATATTTTGAAAATATTTTCCTTAAAATATTTTTTTCAAAAGATTTGTTGTGAGACTATTGCTTTAATATTGTTATATTCTTGAGATTCTTTTTTTTTTTTTTTTTTTTTT
>JAUEKU010004517.1:0-15068 GCA_032274805.1 Gypsophila paniculata | reverse complement strand
TTGTGCAAAATGAAATGGGAAGAATTGGATGGTTGGGAGGGAGTATATTATAGTATACATGTCGACACTAGAGATAATGTCATCTCTAATTGTTTTTTTAGCAAACAAATAAAAATCTGTTTTTTTTAGCAAACAAATATATCCGTAATCCTTACATAATACGAAGTTTCAAATTGTATAATGTTGATGTTTTTAGCAAAAACAAATAAAAATTTGTTATCTCTTATTCTACCAATAGAACATTTTGCTGGACGTACAGGAAGTGGTTTAATCTTATTAAGGGTAAGATTATTGGTGAGTCGTCTCAAGACTCACATGAGTCTTAACTCAAGACTCCCAATAATCTATTAGACTCCCAATAATCCAAGACTCAACTTAAGACTCTTGGAGAGTCTTGGCGCATTTTCCCATGTGCATGATCCAATAAATAAGTGACATGTGTCCTCTTTTTTGTTTTTTTTTTTATTTTTTTTAATAAAAGTTGGGAAAAAGTAGAGTAAAAAGTAAAGTCTGAGGTGAGTCTTAGAGATAATGTATAAAGACTGAGGTGAGTTTGAGGAATAAAAAAATAATAAAAGTTAGTGGAAATCTGATGTGGCAGAGTCTTGCCAATAATCTTACCCTAATATCGTTATCTAAATTCAAATAAAAGAACTTGTAATGAAAATCACGGTGGTAGTTCGACTAGAGACAAAAATTAGTGTCATACTCATAAGCAAAGAGCCAAAGAGTATGTCTAATTAGTTTAAATATGAAGATATCAATCAATTTCAATTATTATCAAAAACATGTAGAACCCACCTTAAAATTAAAGTACGTGCAAAAATATTTAAAAAGTGACCTAATCTATATCTCATTTAGGATATAATGTACCTAAAATTAAATTAAGATTAACTCAAACCAAGTTTAATAACACTATTTAATACGACGTTTACGTAAATTTTGAATTTAAATTTGTTTGTAATCAAAATATAATATCGAATTGTCTAGAAAATAATTCTATGCTAAGATAGGGCTTTAATCGCCATTACGTATGTTTAGAATAGTACTCTACTCCCACTTGGGTGAACTCAAATTCAAATTGTATTGTCGATAATGTTGCTATTGGTTAAATGACGGTTTCATAATTAAAAGCATTTTTTTGTTTAAAATAAAAACATATTAATATAAATTTTGTTTCAAACGTTCTTTAACTTAGATATGGTGAGGAAAAAAAACGTAAAATGATTCTTTTGTTAGCACTAAAATAACCTTCGATTCAGTTATCATCCAAAATCATAAGTCAAAACCAACTTCGTTCCTATCTTTCATATTATATTTTTCAACGATAAAAACAGTCGATCTATATAGCTTCTTAATATAAAAGATAAACAAATTACTAAGGTTAATATACAAAGCGTCTTGTAATGAAATCGTGTTATATACAAAAAAATTGTCTACAATTTCATTTTTTTGAGTGAATTTGTCTACAATTTAAAGTCCAAAGAAATATGACATTCCCAAGCACGAGTTGGGCCGATGATGAAATAAACCCATCAAACAAAATATTGCCTACATATTCAAACAATTTGAGTCAAGCCCAATGACGATACGGAGTACAATTTATTCTCACTTTATTTTAAATTTTTGGTTACTTGGATCGATGATAACTCGACTCGATTGATACTTTGGCTGTAGTTGGCAATGCAAATCAAGTAGCTTATTTGATCAGCTATCTGGTTTGACCATCATTTCAGCTACTTAATTTTCCTGAAAGTGTTTGGTGAGGTCGACTAAAAAAAATTTTGGGTTGCTGAAATAATAAGCTACTACAGATAGCTTATTAGAAAAACAGGTAGCTGATTATATGTTATTTTACCATTTTATCCTTTTTAAACCTACTCTTATACGTAATAGCCATGTTTTTTTACGTCATTTTGGTAAATATCAGCTACCTTTTCAGTTTGTTGTACCAAACATTATAATAATAATAATAATCAGCTAACTTAACAGTTTTCCGTCTTCAGTTGTCTTTTTAGCTACAATTTTATATCGACTAACTTTTCAGTTTTCAGTCACCTTTTCAACTTTTAGCTTCCTCTTCAGCTAATTTTTCCAAACGTGGTTCTATTTGACGCGTCACTTCAGTTAGATTATTTGATTAGCTACCTGATTTGACCACAATTTTAACTATTTTTTTTCCTAAAAGGGTTTCGTAAGGGTGACTGAAAAAAATTTCAGATATCTGAAATAATAAGCTATTTTAGGTAGCTGAAATAAATTATTTTAACATTTTAACCTTATCTAATCTATTAGAGTAATTATATTATAAGAGCGTTCCTTTACGTCATTTTACACAATATCAGTTACTTTTTCAGTTTGTTTTACTAAACATGGTAATAATAATCAGCTAACTTATCAGATTCTCGTTTTCAGCTACCTATTCAGCTACCTTTTTTTATTTCAATTGCCTTTTTAGATTTCAACTAACTTTTCAGTTTTTAGCTATCTTTTCAGCTAATTTTGCCAAAGGCAACCATAACCTTTAATATTGATTAAACTCCATAATATTATTCTGGCATTAAACTTGCTGACTATTATTGTACTGTCAAATAACTAATCTATGGGGTTAAGGGTTTCAAATCGAAAAGGTTACATTTACATTTAGTGTAAGAGTCATTTTATACACCACCAATAAATTAACGTCACATGTATAGGGCTGAGCATGGATCGGATATCCGATCCGAACATGACAATCGGATCGGATATCCGTATCCGAAACTCCTACTTTTCACTATCCGATATCCGATCCGAATCAATTCGGATATCCGAAAATCAATATCCGAAAATTTTGGATCAGATATCCAAATTATCCGATATCCGAATTGCTGTAAAATGGCTCTACAATGGTTAATGAAGTTGTTAGAACTCAAAATACATTTTCTACCTAGATTTTCTTGGATAGAACAAAATACAAAATAAAAACATTCCAAAAAAAACTTTGATTACTCCATAGTTTATCCAGAAAATATTTAGATCAAACTTTTTCCAAAATCACTAAGTTATTGCATAAATTTATTTAAAAATTAGTCGACACACAAGTTCTGTATTCTTACAATCTTACATGCATAAAATCGAGTATTCAAACTTCTATACCCAGAAATCAGAAAATCAAAAATAGAAATCTATTTAATTTCTTATAAATACAAAGAGCATCGGAGTTGCAAGAACTCAAAGTATTGAAAATCAGAAAATCAAAAATAGAAATCGAAGTATTGAAATTTATGGTGCTTGTTGAGTTGGGTTGTGAAAGAACTAAATACTCGTATGAAATATGGTAGAAGCTTACAAGAAAGACAAACAAACTGGTAAATAATGATAAAATTACTTAGAAGAGTGAGATTTGTGAGGATACAAAATTTTGTCAGTTTGTTTTTTTACAGAGAAACGAAGGGAAAGAGATGGACAAAGGAGGCAAGGAGCAAATGACGGCTGTAGAAGAGGAGTTTTATAGTCTAAAAACCCTAAAAATTAGACTTTTGAAAAATTTCGGATCGGATCGGATATCCGAAAATTTTGTAACTGATATCCGTATCCGATCCGATATCCGAAAATTTCGGATACGGATATCCGATCCGAAATTTTTTTCGGATCGGATATCCTATTTTTCGGATCGGATACGGTTCGAATATCGGATCGGATCGGATATACGGATATTTTGCTCTCCCCTATTTAGGACTCCATTTTAAACACCCCTAATCTCAATGACCCGTTTACCGATCCGACAACATTCCCAATATTATTTTTCTTAATTGAAAAAAAAAAAAGAGCCAAGGAAGAAACAAAGCACAAAAAACAACAAAATTATTTAGTCTACAGTCTACTCAATCACTACTAAACAGTACCACACTAAAATACACACAACACCCGCAAAATAATGCTGCTAATATTGCTTTAAATCTGAAACTCTGCACTTCACTTTTTTCTCTTTGAAATTTGTCCGTTACACTCAATTATTTCTGTCAATCTAAGCAATACCCACATTTTATTTGACCTAAATCTCATCAATTTCATACCAAAGTTTCAATCTTTGGAATTAAAATAATATTAAAAATAATGGTTTATGAAAGGATTCAAAAACCCCAGGTATTTTGTTTGAATGTACATGTTGACGATTCATGTTAGTCGATCCCAAATGATTTTTATTTCCGTCTGTAAAAGTCGAGTTTTTCTGGGTTAGTGACATTTGTCGAGAAATCAACTCGACTAAAAGTTTTTAAAAAGCTGATTGTTTAGGTATCCTGACTAGTTTTATACTTTAACACGTCCTCTCACTCGTATACATGCCCTTTGGGTTTAGAAAAAAAGGGGTGGTTGAGATTCGAACCCATTGGCCATGTTTTTTTCGGTCACAATGGCTCTGATACCATGATAAAAAAACCTGCTTAGCTAAAAAGTTTTAAGCTGATGGTTGGAGTTTTATGATCGGTTTAATACTCTTAACGAAATTGATGTGTGGATTTGTGTGTGTGAATATGTGTGTAGAAAGGCGGCGGCGGTGGAGGTGGGTTGTCACCAGCAAAGCTGAGGAATATGTTGATGGGCGTTGAGAAAAAAAGGAGGGAAGTTGAGGATGTTGACTCTTCTTGCACTCTTACATCTCAGTTTTCTGGGGTTGACCTTCATAGAGGTAGTTTGCTACTACATTGTTTCTTGGGTGAGACGGTCTCACAAAAAAATTATTATGAGACCTCTCACACAAAAAGGTAGTTATGTGGGGTCTCCCGGTGTGAGATGGTTAGTGATAGTAGTAAATGAGGTTTAGTTCGATAATTTGGTGCATTGAACTATTGTTTGTGTTTGGGGCACGAGGGTGGTACAATGAAGGGGGGAGGGGATTCGAACTTGGTACTATTTGTTCACGATATCTTCATCGTAGCCATTAGGGTTAGTCATCTTTTTTGCACATATGTGGTATGTTAAGGTTGTATGACTTGAATCTACCTGAAAAGTACAAGCACAAAGTAATGTGCACTTTAGGATTTGTATTGTTTATAAAGGTGAAAAGGTTTGGTTTCTGATGGGGGGTATGGATTCTCTCCATTTCTATCTAACAATGTGCGTGTGATAATATGTGTGATTTTATAGCTTTAAAGTTATCCCGTGAAAAAGATAAAAGGGAGAAAATGGAGAGATTAAAACAATTATTTGTTCATTTGTAAATAATTCGCGACCCATTAGATTTAAAGGGGGAACGGATGTTGACCCTCCACGATCCATTTCTATATGAAGATTGATGGGTGGAAAAAGTAAGTATGGGCTGGATGTTATGTTGGGGACATGAAAAAGGATGTATCTTTATCATATTTGATAAAAAATACTACCCATACATTTCACTCAATTAGCTTATCCAATTTCTTTTATGATAAAAAAAAAAAAAGTTGATTTGCTAATTGAGTCAATTGAGTGAATCGGAGGAACTATTGAAGCAACAAGAGTGAATGAGACTAATTGAGGGAGTATTTAATGCACTTGTTAGGAATGAGACTATGACATGCATCCATGTCGGAAGCTTCTAATCGAGTCTTGGACTCTCAGTAACATTGACTTGTATGGATTATGTGCTAGTGAGATGTGAAACAACAATTTAGCATTAAGCGAATACAATTTGAGATGCAAAGGTGTTCATCTCGGGACTGTTTGAAACTTTCCCTTTTTTTATTTGCATGTTTAGCTGAGAATCTAACATACTGAATGTTTTTACATATTATGCTCAGATAGTGATTTTTCTGAAAGCTGCAAAGATGTGGATGTCGTGCGTGAATTTGTTGAATCCTCAAGTTCGATGACAGACTCTGATATCACGTCAGAACATAAACCTAAAGACCAGTCTTTGTTCAGTTCAAGGACCAAGTCAAATGATGAAACTGAGATCGATTATGGAAGTGGGCATGATAGCAGGAGTAATGTATCATCTGCCTTCGAGTTTCAGAAGACAGAACGAGGAGCACAGAGAGTGCCAGCTGCACCATTTTCTAAGACAGCTCCATCAAAATGGGACGATGCAGAAAAGTGGATTGCAAGCCCTACTTCAAACAGACCTAAGGTCGGAGGGCAGTCACACGGTCTGCAAGGGTCTAGAAAAACTAGCCTCTTCAACCATGGACATAAGAAACCTGCCACAAAAGTAGTTGTTGAAGTTCCGGATGAAAAATTAGTTGCCTTTGACGAGCCTGATACGAAGAGGATGGACTCGACTTTAGCTAATAAAGAATGTGGCTGGGAATCAGATCCTCACCTACTAGCTGACTTATACGGGAAAACAGTGCATGGTGTCGAAAAATCTATCGGTGAGTCTGTAATAAAGAGTATAAACTATCATTATAGCTTATGAAAGGCTTTGCATGGAAAGTATCTCGCAAGTCGGGAATGTTGGATTGATGGGACCTTTTGCACTCCCTCCAAGTAGTTTTTTTTGTCCCTAATGAAGGAAATATTAAGAAAGGAAATAGCTCCTCCCCTTCTTCCCCCTTCCCTCTGTCCCCGTCCCCTTCCCTTCCCTCCTCGACTTATTTTCCGAAAGAATTATTGAATTCCTCGTTTCTCACTCATCATGTGTAACTTGCTGTCAGCATGCAATATTTTGTAGGATCCCTCTAAAATCATAGTCGATTTCCACTTGGGTTAAGTGACATAAATTTCGGTTTTAGAGGATGCGACTTATTTTTATGACTGAAAAAACATGTCACCCATATTTGTAGTTTGACTCATTTTTGCCATGATTCAGTATATTCATTCATAGTTTCATACTGCAACAGATAATATTCCATCACTATCAACTGCCAGATCGGTTTCAATGAGAGATATGGGGACAGAAATGACTCCTATAGCAAGCCAGGAGCCTTCCAGAACTGGAACTCCTGTCAAAGTGAAATCACCGGTGCGCAGTCCTAGTTCTTCTAAGCCATCATCTCCTAGACGAGCTCATTTAGGAGAGACACATGTACTCCCAGAAAATGATGATATTGATATGCAAATCTCTGAGAAGGAGAAGCAAACAAAAACAAGAAAAGAAATAATGGAACTTGGTGTGCAGCTTGGTAAAATGAACATAGCTGCTTGGGCTAGTAAAGAGGAAGAGCTTGCAGCGGGATCAAGTTCTTCGAAGACAGCTGCAGCAGAACACATGCGTAAAAGTGTTATTGAGACAAGGGCGGAAGTTTGGGAGGAGGCTGAGAAAGCAAAGTACATGGCCAGGTATTTGAGTATTTCTTCCACCTTATTTCCCGGTTTCATATTTGTATATTGTAAAATCGCAAAATTCTATTTGCAACTTTGTAGCCCTAAAAGGCTTCCAAAATTTGGCTTAGATGTTATACACAAATACATTAACGCTAACTTATTTGGAATCGCTGCTTAGAGAAGGATAAGCCTCTCCTCTACTACATGATCTGGTCTTTTGATATACCCCTCTTTTAAGTACCAAGATCCATAAACTCATCAGTGTTGGTAGCCGTACTTGAAATGCATTTAAATGGCCTCCTAGCTCACCGGTAATACGTTAAGTCGGTAGTAGACTTGTCCTGCGACCCACACCAGTCTTCTAAACTTGACATGACATACTCATACTATGCAACAGTTGATTTAAAAGCACAATGTGTGGGATACGTGTGCATAAGTACGTCGTATATTTTGGTTAATGTGTTTCTTTAGCTACGAGGACAAGAGTAGGTGATTATTGTTACTTATTCAGGTTTGAGCGTGAAGAAATGAAAATTCAAGCATGGGAAAATCACCAGAGGGCTAAATCTGAAGCTGAGTTGAGAAAAACTGAGGTACACTTGCATGTTTTGTCAAGTAGTGTAAATATTCAGGTTCGAGAGTAACTTTTTATCATCGTTGTGCTCCCACACTTGCTTCTCATTCACTTTGGAAGTAAGAGAATTCATGCCACATATGCTTATAGTGTCTGCGGAAGTAGGGATATGAGGAAGTACTGTCAAATTATGCGCTTTCGCCTCTCTTTGATTAGGGTCTCTTGTAATGCTGAAAACATGGTTGCAAATCCCTTGTGTCTGTCCTACCTGAATTTCCAGTCTCGAACCGTACTCAGTGTCTTTTATTTTATTTTTTATTTTTTTTGTGTATCAGTTATAAGTTGTATTGGTCTAGTATCGGCTATATTAGCCTGGAATCAATCAAACACTGGTTGCATAAGTCTGCGATCGTTGATGGACTAAGGTAATACTCGATTAGCTCCGATCATATATCGCTGTTAACATTCAGGTCGACGTGGAAAGGATGAGAGCTAAGGCACAGGACAAACTAATGAACAAGCTAGCTACTGCAAGGCACAAGGCAGAAGAGAAGCGGGCAGCTGCCGAAGCCAGGATGAACAAACAGGCAGCAAAAACTGAGCAGGAAGCTGAATACATCAGAAAAACGGGTCAGATTCCATCCAAATTTTCGCGGTGGAGCTGTTCATGTTCTTGCTGCTGCTGAAGTTCTGCTCGATAGCTTTTGGTTGATCCATTCACCAATTTTGTAACTAGTGTAAGTGTAATGTATTGACTTTTTATGTGCAGAGAGTATTGATATGGGTCATGTGTTCAAAAAAAACAATTCTCGGTTCTCATGAATGAAAAAATTGTGGACGAAAATCAATTCCAAAATAAATCGCAGATTCTTAATTTGGTTATTTTAATTGAGTCAAAGATTCTTAAAGCTAAATTTTAGACTTGTAGTCAGGTGCATTATCCAAGGAATAAACATGATCTGGCTTCATGTCAGATTCAATATTATTCCAGCTAGACCTGACAACGGTCTGGCAGGGCTGGGTCTAGTCGGTTCGACCCTTATCTCCGTGTTCTAAGAAAGTGAGAATCCGGAACGGTCTGATTTAGTGGTTGTGTTGGGTTGAACCGGTGGAAGAACAGGCTAGCACTTCGATAGTTTTCAAGTGGCCGAGTCGGGTTGGGCTGGACTGACTTGGTCATGACCCATCAAACATTTTGTTATACCCTCATATTAAGAAAATAAAGATTAAGCCAAACAATTTCAAATTTATCAAATTTTGCAATGATTATCAAAGTTTAGATCATCCTTTAATAACCAAAATTTAGAGCTGCTCATATTGCAAAATATAAAAAATGATGATATCTCATTTATTCTATCTTTACGAAATATGTGTTGCCTTTCAATAAATCGACAACAATATAAGATCTCTGTGACGATTCTTCTAAAAAATAAACTTGTTAATAACCTATAGGTAAATATAACGCTATTTTTTCCTTTTTCTTATCCGCGGTTGCGCCAAACTTCTTTCTTCACTATTCAGTTATTCACACACTTCTACTATTAGGCGAAAAAAAAGTAAAAAATTCATGTTATTACCACAACGTACCTCTTACCATGAATCAATTATGATATACACCTATTTAAAAATAAATAAATAAATAAACGCACGTCCAGTTATCCTTGTGCCTCTACAATGGTCTTATAAAATTATAAGATAATTGTGAAACTATTAGTCAATATTTCCTACTGTATTTGTTTTTCTAATTTATTATTTTATTATATCGATAACTAGCCATCACAAACAAAAAGAAAAAATACAAATTCTTAAGCAAGACTTCTCTCTCACACACACAAAAAAAATCAATTATTTACTCTTTAAATAAATTTTGTTTAACAAACGAAAGATGTCACAGTGTGGACGGTTCGATCAGGAAAAAAAAACACAAATTCCTATTTAAGACATGCCAAGCAATAAGAATAAATCAAAAGCAGAATGCATAAAAAATAATAACGTAATTCTACGTGGTGCTCCTGTGTTTTTTCAGATTTTACGTGGTGCCCTTCATTTTTAAAAATTCTACATAGTACCTCTAAACTTTAATTTTATTGTATATTGTATATTATGCCCTTAACACGGATATAACTGTCGTTTATCGAAGAAAAATAGAGATAGACACAAGACAAAAGACAATACCAAACCCAAAACAACATCCATCACCTTTTCCCCAAGAAATTTCCCTCCTTTTAACCCTTAACTTTCAATTTCAATTTTTTGAAATCCCTAATCATTATTATCCTTAATTTTTACCCCTTTTTCATCATTAATTTCTTCAATTTTTAGGTCAAATTTTCCAATCAAAAATTCAATTTTCACATCAAAATTTCACCATTACCATTGATTTCCCCCAATTTTTCCAATCAAATTTTGAAGGGGAAATCATAAAGATTCAATCTTTTTGGGTTTAGGGTTTCGGGTTTTCGACATCGAATTCGGGGAGAAAATTGAAATTAAATGGCGGATACAATGGCAATTGACCCATCAATTGGAGTAAAAGCGTATGAATTAAAGGATGGATTAAGTTGGTGGAATGAAGTGAATGAATCCCTAATTTGGCAAGATCGTATCTTTCATGTTCTTGCTCTTTTATACGGATTTATTTCAATTGTTGCTTTGGTATATTCCTCTCTCTTCATTTCCGTAATTTTGAGATCGTTGTATGCGTACGACAGACCGTCTGCTGTTAAAATGTGATCGTTTCATTATTTTTTAATAATGGTCCCAATTGGTGTTATAATGGTCACGTTTTAGTTATAATCAATTTGTTGTACGACGGTCTGAATTATTTTTCTTTTTTATGTTTGATTTATTTTTTTATTTTTGTTGTTGTTGAATTTATCCATGTGTTTGTTACTTGATTGCTTTGGTAACTCTCTCTTTTATGGTCTTTTTTTTTTTAAATTTTCTTATGTTTTGTTAGAGTGATGGCTATCAGGACCGTTGTATGTGTACGACAGAATATTTGATACTAAAATGTGAATAATGAGTATAATGACCATGTGTTCTTTTTAAAATGTTGGATCAATTTTTTTTTTTTTTTTTTTTGGGTTGAATTATCCATGTGTTTGTTAGGTATTTTGATTCTTTTTGGAATGTTGTGATTAGAAATATGGATTTGGGATAACCTTTTTTATAGGGTAGTCATGATGTTGATTGGGTTTGGTGAGGAGTTGAATAGACAATTTGATGATTAGTAACTCTCTCGTACGTCGGTTCCTTTCTGACTAGAAGATGACCATTTTAATGCTTATTAGGACCACTTTGACCTTATTGGGACTATTTTAAACCAATAAAAGTAATCGGGTTTTGCTCAATAGTGGTCACAACATGCATTAAAGCGGTCGCCTTTTAAAAGTAATCGGGTTTTGCTCATATGAATGTTTTGTCCAAGCCTGTCTATTCTGCGGGTTTGGTTGCACGCAAATTCAATGGGCTGTCCCACGCGTGAACAGTTCCTGTAAGAGGGTACTTGAGACACATGAAAGACCAACTTTATAGTGTGAGCTTGGTAATGTAGGTCCAATTGGTGAGAATACAATGTCGAGTTCCGGACTATGGATGGACCACCCAAAAGGTTTTCCATTTTCTAAATTTCATTGTTAATGGAGGTTAGCTTACTGCATTTCTTTAGCTATATAACAATTACTGCAGTATGCATAAACATTTTTGGTACAGGTTCGTCCTGTACATGTGGGTATTTGTTAGCTGATCAGATTGATCTTTGATGAATGAGCAGTTAGGTGCGTGGTGTTTGTGTTTCGACGTGATGTGCAAAGCTTGCAGCCTGAGGTTTGGAATCATTATTATGCTTTACGCGTGTTTTCCTGAGTTTGACGTTTTTGCTTATGTTGTTGTTTGTGTCTTATGGTAACTCTATGGCATGTGATTCAGATTATCCAGCATGTATTGCTTGATGTAACAAGTCTTGCGTTCTTCACAACCTACGCGCTTTTAGTCTTGTTTTGGGCAGAGATATACTATCAGGTTTGAATTGTTATGTTGGTCATTCATTTCCCTAGCGGTGCTCTCTTCTCTTTTTGTCTGTTAGGTGTCGGCGTCTTTACTTTCTTGAGTTCTTAGTTGGCTTTTTGTTGTGGTAGGCACGTGGAGTATCGACGGATGGTCTCAGGCCTAGCTTCTATACAATTAATGGAGTGGTGTACACGATTCAGGTGAACTCCTATTTCATACGCTACGCGAATGATTGAAAATCTTATGTCTCTCCTAGTTGTAAATTAATAAATCAGTTTGTCTATTAAACATCAAACATTTCACAAATACAAAACTCTTTTAATGTTTAGGCTTAAATTAAAAGTTTTTGGGTTACGTCTGTTGAATACCTGATTTAGGTTGAGGCTATGGCAATGTTGCACTTGACCCATCACTATTTGGCTTTTGGTCAATTTGTAGATCATGTGTTATAAGATAGCAGCGATATTCTCTTGCTTGGCTTCCTTGTTTATAATTAGTGCACTACTTTTTTTTATGATGATGATGATATGACATTTTCACTCTGCTTTGTTACTCCAGATTGTGCTGTGGTTGGTTTTGTGGTGGAAGCCAATCCGTGCTCTGGTTATTTTATCGAAGATGTTTTTTGCGGGTGGGTTCTTTATGCATTGTTCATCTGTAATTGCTTGTTAATGATTTTTATTTAAAATTATTATTTTTATTAACTCATGAATAAAATTGTGGCAGGTGTGTCTTTGTTTGCTGCTCTCGGATTCCTTCTTTATGGAGGAAGGTGAGAATAGCATTTCTGTGATTTTTAGCAGTCTTTGCCTCCTAACATCTTTGTGCGAGTGTGCGACCTTTGATTTTGTACTTAGCGATTAACATGTATTCCGTTTTACAATTTTTGGAGTAATAGTAGTCAACATTTTAACCTGTCCTCAGTAGACGTTAATGTTATTAAAAGTGTTTCTTGTCTAATATGTTCAAACTAATGCCCTTGCCTGTGGCCAATCGCATTCACTCTTGCTGCTTAGCTCCTATATTTGGCTGTTATTCTTTCTCATGCCTTTCCTTTTCACTTTTTTATGTTTGATATACTTTCATAGTTCTGTTAATGCAAACATGTCATATCGTCTATTGCCTTAATCAACGTTATGAAGGAAACTTCATGATCCGTAGGCTTTTCTCATTGTTAACTCTAGTCTGTCTACCTTCTGTTTTACATTTGAATACCACACGTTTGTAGTTCTTTGAACTTCATATTATGGTCTTTCTTGGCAGGCTTTTCTTAATGTTGCAACGTTTGGAAGAATCTAAGGGACGACAGAAGAAGCTTCAAGAGGTACATTACTCTACTCTGTATCTCCTCTTAAATCATTTGCCATGAGGCATTTTCTGTTTTCGGATCTTTTTCTTATTATTACGACTTTCTTGCAGGTTGGCTATGTCACCTCGATATGTTTCATATGTTTCCTCATAAGATGTGTGATGGTAAGTGTTGCTTATATTTTGAATTTTAATTGACAAACTCAACATACCATGTACTTTTGGCTGATTTTTTTTTTGATAATTTGTTTTGATTTTCAGTAATTAAGTGGTAATAATTTATTTTGCGGTTCTATTATAACTAGTAAATATGTCAAATTTGCGGTTGACAAAACTGAGTACTGTCAAAAGAATGTAACAATATTTTATTGAAAATGTTTTGAGTACTGGATAATGTTTTTCCACTAGTATGTACTGCGGTCTCTCATTATATTTAGTCCTCGTCTCACTTTGTAAACAGTGGTCTGGATTTTCTTCTCCAGTCATATTTGGCATACTACGTATGTCGCAAATCTATTCTCCTATTGAACTAATGTATTTTAACTCATGTCAACTTTAACTGTTAACCTCTTCAAATTTATGTAGAAATACGATGTGAAATTTGCTGTGTCGGATTTAGGAAAACTATCCTTATATTTTTAAATTGAAGGTGTAGTACTTTTGTGTATTCATGGAAAATATTGGTAAAATTCAACATCGTTTGACCACCATAATCAAAGTTGACAGCATGAATGTGATGGGCAACATTTGGTTTTGTGGACTTTCTGATACGGGGTATAAAATTTCTGATACGGGGAAAATATTGGTAAAATTCAACATCGTTTCATGTTTCATGTTTCGGCCGTAAGTTCATGCCATATCAAGAGAACGGGTTTTTTCTTTTGGATTTGACTTGTTCTTTTCAAATTAACTAAGACCAAATCTCACTTTCTAGCGCCCATGGAATTAACGTTTCAATTAAAATATTATTTTCCGCTGATTTCACCGACAGATGTGCTTCAATGCTTTTGATCAAGCGGCTGATCTTGATGTCTTGGACCATCCATTGCTCAATTTTGCTTACTACCTGGTGAGTTGCTACCCTCTCTATACGATGACTCCACAAGTAATATATTTCAGATTTAGTTTTTCTAATTAAGGGCTTAGCACATGACGTCCCTATACTAGTTTGGTGCTACCTATCATCAACTGCTTACTATGTTTTATGTCGCCTGTTAGTTATCCTTTGCCTCACATTGATTTTAAGAAAGCAATACAACTTTTATGGGCAAGTGTTCGACAATGACCTCATGGCTCGTAATTTATCCTAGCCCCTCTGTCCTAGTAGATTTCGTATTTTTATTTTTTCTTTTCCTGTTAAATTTTGAGGTTGCTAGTCTGTACGAACTGGGAGGAAAAGCGCCGGGAAGGAAAATTACTAAGACAACGAAAAATCAATTTTATAGTTTCGCATTCTTCAATCCCCCACCAAGACCCCTTTCTCGGTGCCTCCGTGATCCATCCTAGCATTGTACTATCATTACGCAAATGCCTAACCGCAAAAAGTGGGCTAAGAAGATCGGATGTTGCAATCCAAAAAGACTGTTTCGAAGGTGACCATATTTAAATTTAAACAGAAACGTTTGCAACTCTGTGCAAAAAGTAGAAAAAAGGGTCCGAAGAGCCATTTTGATTTCCCATCATAGTAGTTTATGAAGTATTGCCCAAAGAAGTAAAGAGGGTCCCGGCAGACGTCAGTTGACTCCGTCGGAAATGGACGTAACATATCGATTGTTGTTAATAACTTTATGGAATGTGTGTGCTTTTCTTTTTTGCTTGATGGTAGGCAACTCCGTAAGTTAATAAGCGGTCTCACGGTTTTGTGTTTCCTATCTTCCCAGTTGGTGGAAATATTGCCATCGTCTCTGGTGCTATTCATCTTGAGAAAACTTCCTCCCAAGCGCGTAACCCAGGG
>JAUEKU010004407.1:0-15069 GCA_032274805.1 Gypsophila paniculata | reverse complement strand
CATATCGAACCAAATCTACTGGTTCGAATCAATCCAATTCATCAATTTAGACCATTTTTCAAACCCTCCTATAATCACATTAAACCTTAAAATAATCATTTTATATCAGATCGTCGTACGCGTAGTACCGAATTTCTCATGTGACCAAATTTTGTGTTGTGTTAATTGTACCCATTTCGCACCAACACCACCTTCCTCTTCCTCTTCCCTCTTCCTCTTCATCTTCCCTTTCAATCAAGTCTCTCTCTCTCTCTCGATCTCTCTCTCTCTCTCTCTCTCATATTCCCTCACTAATCCCCTCTTAATCACCCCACTAATCACCCCCCTTAATCACCCTTTTAATTACTCACTTAAACTTAATCTCCCCTCATTTTCTTCCCAAAACTCACCCACTAATCCACCCCCCCATAATTTCCCAAAATTGAATCCGACCCATTTCACTAAACCCGATTTCCTCATCTGGGTTCCCCTTCTTTTCCCTTAAATTCCCCACTTTAATCACCTAATTATCCACTTAATCACCCACTTAATTATTAGTTGGTTAAATTGCACACAAGTGAAGTGAAGAAGTTTTCTGGATATTTTTTTTTTTGTGTGTGTTCCGGGAAATGCTCTTACGATGAGCAAAACCCGTGACGAACTCGAAAACGAAGACGAAGACGAAAACGAAGAACGATTTTACGAATCATTAGACCGAATTCTATCCTCCTCAAATTCCTCTACTTCTAATTCCGACGACGAAAACGACGCCGTATTATCCCGCCACCGCCACCACCACCGTCACCGCCACCGCAGACTCAATTCTCCGGCGACTACTGCGGTGGCATTGACGGCGGATAACTACGATGTATGGATCTCAAACGAGTCGTTTTCGAGGTCGTCTGTGGATGAACGACGTGATCGCCTCTTGAAAGTGCTGGGACTGTCGTCGGATGCCGTCCTTTCAAGACGAAAGACGGACCGATCCGTGTGTGGGACCTACATTGGTGATCGGAGCTTCCCTCGGCCTCAGGTAATTGATGACACTAATAGTGGTTGTGGTGATTTGAAGGTGAATCGCTTCGAGTTGGATCAATGTAATAATTCTACTTCTTTGTTGACGACTTCTCCTTCTGCTTCTGCTGCTTCTAATTCTATTCTTTCGATTCGTTGTGTTTCTGATTCTGTATATAGAGATAGTTTTACTAATCCCGACATTCAAAACGACAATAATAATAATAATGATGATAACGACGATGATGAGTGTAATGTTGCTGGGGATGATGGGGGTGGAGTGGGGACGGGTTTGGGAGGGGTGAATAAGCCGCCGTTGGGGAGGAGTGGGAGTAATAAGGTGGAGAGGGAATGTGGGATGGAGGAGATCGAGGTGGATAAGGTGTGTAGGATTAAGAATCTCGATAATGGGAAGGAGTTTGTGGTGAAGGAGGTGAGGGAAGACGGGACGTGGAACAAGCTTAAGGAGGTGGGGACGGGGAGGCAATTGACGATGGAGGAATTCGAGATGTGTGTTGGGCATTCTCCTATTGTGCAGGAGTTGATGAGGCGGCAGAATGTGGAGGATCGGTTGAATAGTAATGGTAGGGATGGCAATGGCGAGGGTGTTGGGAACGGGAATAGGAGTGGTGAGAATGGATCTAAGTCGAAGAAGAAGGTTAGTTGGTTGAGGAGCATTAAGAATGTTGCTAGCAGTGTGGCGGGGTATAGAGAAAGGCGTAGCAGTGATGAGAGGGATACTTCGTCTGAGAAAGGTGGGCGGAGGTCGAGTTCGGCTACTGATGATAGTCAAGATTCGTCCTTTCATGGGCCGGAAAGAGTTCGGGTCAGGCAGTATGGGAAGTCGGTCAAGGATCTTACGGCTTTGTATAAGAGTCAGGAGATTCAGGCGCATAACGGGTCTATCTGGACTATTAAGTTCAGTTTAGATGGGAGGTATCTTGCTAGTGCCGGCGAGGATTGTGTGATACATGTGTGGCAGGTGGTGGAGGCGGAGAGGAAGGGTGAGCTGTTGATGGATAGACCAGATGACGGTATCTTAAATACGTTGCTCTTGACAAGTGGGTCTCCGGAACCGAATTCAGTTTCTCTGAGCTTGGATAATGCCTTGGAGAAGAAGAGGAGGGGAAGGACATCTCTCAGCCGGAAATCTGTGAGCTTGGAACATCTTGTGATTCCAGAGACCGTGTTTGGGCTGTCGGAGAAACCTGCTTGTTCATTTCAAGGGCACTCGGATGATGTGCTTGACCTCTCATGGTCACAGTCCCAGGTGGGTTTCACAGTTTACACAGCAAAGTGATTTATTTGCCTTTTTATCTGATGGTCTTGTAGTCGTTACTCTTATACCTTCTGTTTACTTTTTTTCAAGATGATATATGAATTCCCATATGCGTTGATTGTTATAGTCGATGTAAAGGTGAAAGGGTTGAAACTTGAAAATCATGTTGCTTTTTTGCAAACTACGTTGGCCATGCAAAAATTATGACGAGCGACTTAAATCAATGTTGCTTATTTGCAAACTATGTTGGCCTTGACATTAGTAGGGAGGCAGTAATATCAGTGAAATATTTGCTAACATTATCTACCCCAAGTAGCACGGCGTGGGTTGAAGTTTTCAGAGTGTTTTCAACACGATCTTTGAAATGGCTCTACTTTCAAAATATTGATCAAATGTTTTTGCTCGTTGAGTAAAATTTGAAATTATTGCTTTTGACAATGGCTGAGGTCTTGATGATCTTGTGTTTTCCACACTTTTCATGTTTTATGTGTATAAGGTACTCCTAGATTTTAGGAGAAGGATCTCAACTTATTGTTGAAGTTGCATGTTGTTGCTTTTGTATATGATCAGAGGAAGTAACTAAAGTAGTTGTAGACTTCTTTTCTCCATCATGTAATTTTTATGTCGATCAAACTTAGTGAGTTGGCTTGGTGTTTTCTTCACTGTTTATATTACAAGCATGCCCTTTTATCAAAATCATCGTACATTTTTTACGAGGAGTCCCCATTTGGCACCTGCCACGTATATGTTAACGTTGTATAGGTGTCATGCATCGGTCTTAAGGTATCTTATTTTACAAAGTTGTTTTTTCAGCTCTTGCTCTCCTCTTCTATGGACAAGACTGTACGGCTCTGGAACTTGTCTAGCAAGACCTGTTTGAAAATATTTTCACACAGTGATTACGGTGAGTACACCTTTTGTACAACCCCCTTGTCTTGCCGTTCAACTGTGACTCCATGCTCTTTTTTGTTATACATTTCATAAATCGTATGGTTCTGCTTTCTGATGATTACCTTTATAAATTGGTGAAAATAAAAAAGATTGCGTTCATGCTTATATTTTTTATTTTTATTTTGTGCAGTAACTTGTATACAGTTCAATCCAGTTGATGATAGATATTTTATCAGCGGATCGCTAGATGCCAAGGTTCGCATATGGAGCATTCCTGATCGCCAGGTTGTTGACTGGAATGATCTTCATGAGATGGTCACTGCTGCTTGCTACACACCGGATGGTCAGGTAATTTTTGTTCTGTCCAGACTCTACGTTTCAGGATCTTCTGGATTTAATATTTTTCGAAGGGTCACGAGTTTTTGATTGTTACGTTTGTATAACTGAAGGGTGCGCTGGTTGGTTCATATAAGGGGAGCTGCCGCTTGTACAACACATCGGGTATAGTCTTCTGTAGTCTTTTATATGCTTGATTACACTTTCATTAGATTGCGTACTCTCTTTAATATGTATCATTGCTCCAGAAAACAAGCTGCAGCAGAAGTGTAATATCAATTTGCAAAATAAGAAGAAAAAGTCTCATCTTAAGAAAATTACGGGCTTCCAGGTAAGGATTATCTTAATATCACGTTGCTTGGCCGCTTATATGTTATATATTATATTTTTATGGGCTGCGTCATCCAGTTTAATATGTGCCTAGTTACTTTTGTTGCCTATCACCTAATATTTTACCCTCACCAAGCAGTTTGCACCAGGGAGCACTTCTGAAGTTCTGATAACATCTGCCGATTCACGTGTTCGGGTTGTTGATGGTGTTGATCTTGTGCATAGGTTTAAAGGTATACGATACTTACTTATGCCTATTTAACTTGTTTGCTAATTTCTGTTAATCCTGTAGGTCTGCCGATTTAACTTTGCTATAAATATCTTTCATTAGTATTAAATGGCCAAAAATCTCTTGCTTCCCGACCTATAATTTCTGTAGTACTTTAACACTGGGAAGGTAGGAAATAACTTATGGAGGTTTCACCATTATAGCAGATGTGCGTATGTGTGTGTTTCTTGTTGTGGGACGAGGGGTCAGGTATCCCGTATCTGATCCAGGCCAATGCTGGCTCATAGTACTATCGTGACGTTGGTGCTGTTGGAGTTGTTGGGTTTTGAGTTTGATCATATCTTTCTGCTGCATATCCATGGTGGCAAGGACGAATGGGCATATTATTAAATATATACTCCGTAATAGTGTAAGTCTGAGCTTGAGTACTTTTGGAGTTTTGGGTTAGATTGCAAGCAAGTACACATTCTACAGCAAGTCAGCAAAAAATTTTGAAATTCTGATCAATGCTCTAGTAAGCTTCACGGAGCACAAAGTGTGCAAGTTGAAGTTGTATTCTGGCCTGTCCAGCACGTGTACATTGTGGTGCATCCATGTAGCAAGATGGATCTGTTGGCACTTGGCAGATGAAAATCGCCGTTTTAAGATCTCAACTAGCACCAACGGAGGACACAATTTCGTTGTCGGGATTTTATGGTTGAACTATTGTGTAGGTTCTCTTTTTGTTGCTGTCTTGATGGTCTGTTATCTACTTATCTGTCCCATCTTAGGTGCTATGTTTTACCAATATCAATCCCATGGCTATGGTCTATGAGTTTTAGAAAATCAGTGCGGCGTTTTATTTTTACTACCGGAGATTGGTGTGGATCAGAAGCGAAACTGCGATGCGTACAAACAGAGTTAAAGTCTTGTTTGCCTAATGTGGCTCATATATCTGTTATTACTGCTGTTCTTTTCTCTTCTGTATTACAAGTATACTACTGAAGCTCCCAAGTACAGTTGATGGTAGTGAGTTGAATTGGAAACTTATGTAGGATAACATTTGTGGGACTTCGGAATCAGAAGTATGGAGGATCTCATCTTACTTTCTACAATGTGCTGAAATCTAATGACATAGAATTAGTACTAGTTACATGCATCGTCCAGGGTCTTAGTTGCACCTAAGCTAGCACTGGGACATTCATACTGCGCTCTTGGAAAGGAGAGGCAAAGAAGTAGATCAGCAACTTCCAAGATCGCGCTCTTTGTTGCTGAGGGTTTGATCCAACATGATATGTAGCAGCTAATAGGAATGGGTAGTCAATAAATCAAGTTTGGCGGTTGATATTTTTCCGTATTATGTGTGAAAGCAATTCTCGAAGGGATATTTTTCTATGAGTACTTGCTAAGGTTTAGCAACCCATATACTGAACCTGGAACTAGTTTTAAATTTAGGGTTACGGTCAGGATTAATCGTGTCACCAAACCCTGATGTGCTTATTTATGTTCATTTTCATTCTTGCCAGGGTTCCGCAACACCAACAGTCAAATTTCGGCATCCATCACTGCCAATGGGAAGTACGTTGTGTGTGCCAGCGAGGATTCTCACGTGTACGTATGGAAACATGAAGGTGACTCCCGCCCTAGTCGAAGCAAAGGAATCACCGTCACACGCTCTTACGAACATTTTCACTGTCAAGATGTATCTGTGGCTATCCCTTGGCCTGGGACGGGCCAATCATCTGGGTCACATGATCTGTTCTCCCTCGAGCCCGATAGACCCAGGGATCGTCTCGATGAGGTCTTAACAGCCAACCACCCTCCAACACCCGTAGAAGAGTTCAATAGCAATGGAAGCTCCCCTTCTGGTTCCGGTTGTAGCAATAGCCCTTTCCGTGGCTCGCTGTCCAATGCACCCAACGGCTACATCTTTGACCGAATATCTGCCACATGGCCTGAAGAGAAGCTTATTCTAGCGACCAAGACTCGGAGTCCTCGTCTTAGCTTGGACTTCTCTAATGGGCTACTACAGAACAGGGCAGCTTGGGGGATGGTCATTGTAACCGCTGGTCGTCGTGGGGAAATAAGAACGTTCCAAAACTTTGGTGTCCCAGTTCGGATATAGATCACAACCCAATAGGTATGTCCAGGCCACTTTGTTCATTTTTTGTTGTCGTGTCGTGTACAGGGAGAGAACGGGAGAGATGTAATATTACGAGTTCAAATTCTTTCTTGCGCCTTGAGGGTCGGATGAAGTTACTGTCCGCCTTATGAGCACATAGGAAGAAAGTACAGATTGGGGAAGGGTAAAAAAAAGTCGAAAAATCTGATTCAAAAAAAAAAAAAAAAAAGTAGCAACATTTACACCGAGAAATTAGGACCGATTTATTACATGTAAAACCAGAAATGTAGAGTTATTGCCACAAAGCAAAAGCAGATTTGAATTTGAGTGAATTATTTGCAGGAAATTCTTTTGCAAATCACACACAAAAAAAAAAAAGTCTCCATGTGGCCACATTGTACTTGCAATTATGATTTTGGCAAAACTGTCAGATAATTTATCATGTGAAAATAGCATCATTTTATTTATTTATATTATAAATATTAAATTTAATTTGTTGTAAATGTCAGTCATCATTGATGTTAGATCATGCAGAAGTCTCAAGTTTCAAACCAACCTTTGCTTTCTTTTACATTATTTTGGCCACCTTCTGAAAATTTGTTGACATTCAAAAGAAGCATTTTCTGAGGTTTTGCCATGTGCTTTTTGGTACTTCTTCCACTGTTTCTTCTTTTGTTGCCTGGCATACTTCTGTAATCTTGTCATGCTACTTGCTAATTATTCCCATATCTGATTTTTAATGGAGCTTTCACGTTTCGGTCTCCGGTAAGTTTCGGGTGAGAACATCCTATGGTAAGTTATCGTGTGGCTATTGACCCTTGTTGGTTTGGTTGGGGTCTTATATTTGGAGCGAGTGAAGCCGGTATTTTAATACTTTGTTTTTGGGTTCCTTGGTGTGACTGAGTTGTTGGCTAGCGATCTTATTAGGCTTTTTAGGTTGGGATTAGGCTTAGGGTCTTGACTAACTGCTATGATGCCTTGGGCCAAACCTTTGGAATCGTTCATCGAGAACTTTTGAAGAATGAGTGATCGTTTTTCAAGACTGTCGTAGGTGCAATGTTATAGAAAAAGTGGGGTCTAAGTATGCTTTTTAGTTTTCAACTTTTTCCTTTGTTCAGAAAAGGGTGTATATATTTATCGTATTATCCTCGACTAAAATCTGACCTCCCTTTTCGCGCCATATTCTACCATGCCCAGTTGCCCACCTACCCTACAGATTGCCAAAGGCACTTGCCATTCAGTTTTGGCCCGCCTCTCTCTACCATCTATGAGGGGGAATGGTCGAGGAAGAGTCACGTGTGAGTCAAACAAAGGGTCGTTAGGTGTGCGTCACAATTCCAACGATGTGTCAGGGTATTGGCATTTGCGAGGAGGTATCAATCCAACTTCACGATTCCAAGCAGGGTCCATTTTGACAAAAAGTCGTATGGAGTCGTTAAAAAAATCAAAACTAAGTACAAGAAAAACATTCAAAGAGTCAAGACCATATCAAATCGCAATATTATCACAATGAAGCTCGTAACACCATCGTATTGCAGAGTACAAAATATGAAAAACGTTGTTCCTACTTCTGTAGGATTGTTCCAATGTAGCCAAGAAGAGCCAGAGTTGTCTTTTTTTTTTTTTAGTGATGAAGAGAACGTTAGAATGCTGTAAAGAAGATTGCTAAGTACAATTGTAACAAAAACACAAAAATTAGTTCATAAACAACTCATCAATAAGACTTTACAACTGAATTTTAATAGCACATTTGCCTTATACAACATCAATTTTACAACTACGAATGATGTAGCTAACAAACCATTGAAACAAAATATCACACGAAAAAATAACACGACAGCAAACATGACGATTCTACCAAAGGTAAGCATAAAACCGCCTGGTTTCTGAGTGGTCTACTCAAACTAACCTCGCGTAGGGCTTGCTAATGTCAACTTAACAAAATCAAACAGGAGCGTTTTCAGCACATTACCTGTGTTTTCTTTCTGCGAAAATATGAGAATCTTTCTATTGATTCAAGCATGTTCCACGACAGCAAGGGCATTTTCGTTGACAAATATTTCGGTGGGTTCAAGGCAAGTTCTCAAGGAGTCATGTCCAAGCTGAGCTCTTTCATTGTCCCCGAAACCAAAGATTTGGCCGCGGCTTGTGATGAGAACAGTGTGATAAAGGCCAGTGCTTATCTGGGATATGTGGTGAGCTCTCAAGCTGCCAAGGACCCGAGGCCTGACAACTTTATCGGAAACGCCTCTGTCGGTAAACCCAAGGCTGCCGAATCCCATCCATCCGAAGGCATATACCGAGCCATTGTCCACCAGAACAAACGTTTTCCTCTTGCTGGCGCAGACCTGCAGATAGCATTAAGGCGGGTTATTGTGAATAGTGATTTCAATATCCGAGAATTAAATAAATGGCAGAACAGAAATAAGAAATGGACGCTGAAATAGCCTCCCGTCACGACCCCATCCCAAATTTTTATTGTAACCTATGTAGCTTCGTTATCTAGCACATGTCTGTTCAACACTTATGCTGAACACTTGACTATGCACTCGTGTAAGATCATTCTAAACGATTCTAAGTATCATAGATAGTAACATTCCAACTCTTCATGGACTAAAAGTGTAATACGTTGGTGTGAGTAGTAGTATCAAAGTACATCAAATTTCATGAATAATCTAAAGTATCGCATGAACATTACTTGTGCTCAGTTTAAATCTGAAAAGTACGCTCTATTTACAGAATAAAGTGTGCAAGTTAAGATATAAGACCAAGCACACGTAATGTTGTCCATGTGAACTACTTTTAACTCTGGAGAGTGGAGAGAGCATGTACTAGTGAAGGATTTAAGACTAAGCACATCGTTAGTATAGCCTCGGCCTTGCTCGGAGATGTGGAAAATAAAGTTTTTTTTGTAATGGACATGTGCTTAGTTATTGCATGGTATATCCAGATTTACCCATGGATAATTTGTATCACATGGATAAAATTACCTGAGCTTGGTATGAAATAACAAAACAAGAAGAATAGCAACCCTGTTGATACATTGCTCATAACAGAAAGGATTTCGAAGATCCAAGAAAACATTTTGTTACTAAAGTATTTACGGTACCTAAATGAAAGAGTTTAAATCTAAAGTGTAATATAAAAAGCTAACCTGCACTGCAATATGATTCTTCAGACTGCTTAAGAGTGCAGGAGTTGTTTTATCAATCTCTTCTCCATGACCCAAGGCACCACAATAACCTTTGCCCCAAGTATATACCTACAATCATTTCAAAACATAAACATGAAGGCACAAAATTCAACGGGTCATGCAAAGGGTCAAGTATGAGAAACGCTCCATGTTAAGACGTAAAGGATGAATCATATCAAGAGCATAAACTTACATATCCACAAGAATCGAGAGCAACGACATGCTCATCACCAGCTGAGACACGAAGTATGTGAATACCCTTTCTTTTGAAAGAAAGGATAGGTCGAGGCAGATGTTCACTATGCTGCTCACCATGACCGAGACAGAAATTACTACCCGAACCAAACGAGAACAACGTGCCATCCTCAGTCACTGCTAATGCGTAACTTGGACCAGCAGAGATCTGAACCACGGGGCCAACACCTTCAAGCAGCTCCACAATCATTGGTGTTGGTCTATCTGTAGTGTCACCATGACCAAGCTGTCCTTGCGAGTTTAATCCACATGTATAGACATGGCCTTCTTTTGTAAGAAACATTGTAAAACTAAGGCCTGCAGCAACCTGCCAAAATCCAAAAAATTACATCCAAAATACGTAACCATCATCACAAAAAAAAATATGCATTAGCTAATGAAAATACAGTCAGTCCAACAGAACATGGATTGCAGATCAAAAACTTCCTCATAATGACAAAGACGAATTAAAGTAGTGACAAGTTAAATGTAAAATGTCAAACGAATAACGGCTGATTTTTTTTTTTATCTTGTTCTAACTAAAGCCATGCTATTTAAACTGTGCAGAGAAAGCAGATATTCTACTGTCTTGAACCCATGATTTTAGATATTTAGAGCCTCCACCATCTCCGGCCACCTGACAAAGAAAGTCGTTTGACTTGTTTCCTATGTTTTAGGTCTTTAACGCAACATTGTAGAATAATTTATCAAACCAAAAGCTTTAAAAACATTTATCGATCTCCTGCTATCCTGTGTACATTGCCAACATTTCCAAATTTTCTTGCTTGATTTGTTTTCAAAGGGTAGCAAGTTGAAACATTTCATAATGGGCAAGTTTTCGATGTATGAACAAATACTATAGCCAATATTCTTTTGCTACAAATGAGAGAGGCTTAGTAGCTAAAGAGGGAAATATTTATACAGATACTTCGTACATTTTAAAAAACAAACTGGTCATGGAAAGAAATTATATGCACGCAGCAGATAAAAATTCACTTATTTTGAATAAATTTGACCTTTTTAAATCAGACCAATACTTACTTGTTTGCAAGGAATGCCTTTCAATGCTTCGACTAAGCGAGGCCGGAATATAGGCCGAGTAGTATCTTTATGTCCGCAACAATAAGAGGAGTTATCTCCACATGTAAAGACCTATAGGTTAGATAAGAAATATAAATATTCAGCTTAAACACTCGACGGTTTAATACTTTGAAATAGATACATCAAACCGACCAAAATAATTTACCGCCAATATTAACTCTACCTGGAAGACCACCACAATTATTTTATAGAACTTCAAAAGCCAAAGATAAAATTGACGCATTGATCAGTCCATAATCATACATATTTTTATCCCCTTAATTTGATACTTTTAATGTCGTCTTCCGTATTATTTGAGCTAAAGTTCATATTTTCGTATTAAAGCTGACCCATATTTCTACAACTTCTATTTTTTAGCAAAGATAAAATTGTTTTATCAAACATCACGAACCTCTCCGGACCGAGTGACAAAAGCTGCATGATTGTGTGAAGCTGAAACTTGGACCACGGGTGATAAAGAAGGGAAAGTGATCCTATTAAATGATACGCACTGCGTGATCTCAGGACCTTGGCCAAGAACCCCACACAAACTAGAGCCACAGGAGTAGACCGATGAATTGCTAATGAGCAATGTATGATATCTTCCTGACTTTATCTGCATCTGCTGATAGAAAATTGACTTCGTAAGAGACAATCGAATCACTTCTCGAGGAAACTAAAACCACTGAATCGGTATTACAGGCTCAAGCAGCACAAGAATCGTACAACAACTAAGAAGTCTGCCAATAACTTTCCCGTATAATTTAAAACAATAAAGAGAAAATATTACTACAGAACACCGATCTCAAATTCCTACGTACTCAGATAATCAACACCACCAGGCCAAATATATTTCAACATGGCATCTATTACTACAAATATCAAACAACTAACCTTATATAAAATCAACGGAGTGCACTCCTGCTAAAATAACTACCATCACAATTTAAGCAAAGCTAAAGTTCCTTCATATGGTGTCCAATTACTCGTCAAACTAGGCACTTTCGACATATTATTAGATTATGAGCAGAGCATTACTCCAACAACCTTGCTCACCTTACCGAAGTTGGAATCTTTTTGATACATTTTTTCTTAAAATACAACTTTTTCGAAATTGGAAGGTTTTTTTTAATACCGAGAGAACAGGACTAGACAAATAGGGCTGGTTATTATAACATAGACGGAGGTAATGAAAACACGACCTTAAATGATCACACAACTTGCACTATACAAAGTCAACATGAGCAATATACCACCAGCCAACAACAACAACAACAACAACAACAACAACAACAACTAGGAGGGTAATGAGTTCCAATCTATGCATTCTTAACCCTATATCATCAACATTGTTTCCGAATAACCTAGGATAAAAATTAAACCGAATAGCCACTACTTCATGATCAAATTAGCGTATGACCATTTCGTTTTAATCCAAAACCACAGTATAACGCGTCCTCAGCTTCAGAAATATAACGCCTGCTAAGCTAATACTCCCTATAACTCAACATGATCCTACAATAGTATCTTTTTTTTCCGCTAAACTATCGAGTCAAACGACCATAAATAGCAAACAAGCCACACAATTCTCAACATGGCAGCAAAAAAAACAAGCAAAAACAAAACATACAATTATTCACCAAAGACACTTTCACCATATCAACCAATAAAAACCGAAAATGTCTCAGCCTAATAGTAAGCAAAAGCACAAAGGTACATAAATAACAGGCCCTTCCCCCTCCTCCCCTTATATCGTACTGAACTTGCGCCTCCTCTCACACAAATTCCTTCAATTCAAACAATAAACAAACCAGTACGTCTCAAAAAAAAAAAGACGGTCCTTCACAATGAATCATGAAAGGCCATTTCTTCCCCCCGCCCCCTCTACCAAGCTTATCAATAAGCATTCATTCAATTCTGGTTTTCTCCAATTTGAAAGTGAAAGACGGACTTTCAAAAGACGTAATCATAAACAAACAAACAAACAGAGCAAAAAGATAAAAACAATACATTGCCAACAGAAGTATGAACAATGTCAGAAGCTTGTTGAACAGACTGCAAAAAGTGAAGAACTCGCTTCCAATTCCCTGAACATCTATCAATCAAATCCCTCTTAACGTCTACATTCATCGGTCCGAAAACGGGGTTAGAATCACACAGCTGTGCAGCTGCCATATCAACTAATGACCTAAATTTCAAAGGGTAAAATAATAAACCCTTACAATTTCCACCAAACAATGTACAACTCAATTCGATACGAACAAGATCAACTGCACTTAATTTACCACACGTTAATATTTCCAACAAAATGTGGGATGGTAAATCATCAATTGAATTCAATACCGCCATTTCGACACGAAATTGGGGTAAAAACAATGGGATTTTTTAGGAAGAATTATCAAATTTTGAGGCGAAAACGACAGAAATTGAAGTAATTTATGAGAAATACATCAAAAAGAAGGAAGATTTGAGATTTTTGGGGGTAATTTGAAGGTAATTGAGTGATTAATGAAGGATTAAACATGAGAAGTATGAAAATTTGTTCAATTGAACACTTACAAAAAACCCTAATTTTTTGGGGGGAATTTTTTAGGGAAAATTAAGAAGTGGGTTATGAAATTAAAGGGGTGATTAGAAGTGGGTATGAGCTTAATTAGGGAATTAAGGTGTGGAATTTCAATAATTGATTGCCAAAATTAGGGATTTTTTCTTTGAATATTGAATGCAATTAAATTTGGGGGGAAAAAAATGGGAAATTTAGGGAAATTAAGTTGTGGGTTATGGAATTAAGGGGGTGATTAGAGGTGGGTATAAGCTTAATGATTAAATCTCGTGAAAAAATCGTCTTTAATTTAAAAGAAATATCGATAATAAGTAAAGATAAAAATTAAAAATATACAATACTTCGATAATTAGAGTGTAAAAGGAAGTAATATTTCACCCATTGTGAAAAATCGTCTTTTTTAAAATTTTGTCGAGCTTAATTAGGGGATAAGGGTGTGAAATTTCAACAATTAATTGGCAACATTAGGGATTTTTTTTGAGAGTTGAATGAAATTGAGTTTTTTTTTTTTTTTTCTTAAAGTATTTTTTTTGGATGATATTTTGATTGAAAAGTAATTTGAATTTGAAATTGGGAAAGAGAGAGAGAATGATGGTGACAAATGACAAAGTCTCCACTTTGAGACACAAATCACAAATGTATTTATTTATAAAGTTGATAAAAGTAATGAGCATAGACTAGTAGACTTCTATGTCTATGAGGAAAAATACTTTGTTGAATCAATAACACCATTTCCAACCAATAAGGTACTTCCAATTTGCCACATCAATTATGAACGATTACGATAATAACTGGACATAGGGGCGTAAATGGAAGCTGATTGTCTTACACTTAGTGTAAGCGTACTATGCATACACTACAAGTAGCATTCAACCACGTGTATAAGTGCTTTGATTCAAACTTATTTTATTTTGTTCAGTTATTAACAAAATTAACAACTCTTTTTAAAGAACCTTATGGCTCTGATACCAATTTTCGAGGTCTACTCATCTGTGCGGAATTTTATCTTTTTAAGAGTAAACTCGAAAGGATGGCTTGTTTTAGGTACAAGTTAACCTATTTCTTTCTTGAAGAGCTTCTTGTTCAGAAGGCAATTCGTTTTCTACAAATAATCTCTCAAAATGTTTTGAGAAACTTTGTATATTGACATATAATCTTTGAACTGACATATTTAAATATGCAGCTCTTCTTTTCATATAGGGTAATTGATCTCCCCACATGTTGTCGTTTGTTGCAAGCTTTTCAAGCTCGTCAAGGTTTATTTTATTTATTTCTTCAACAATTTTTGCTTTTTCAAGCATTTCATTACAAGCGTGTTGAAAGCATGCCTGTTTTAATCTTTGTAATCTGTCAAACTCTGCAAGAGTTACGACCGAATTATCTAGTTCATTTTGAATAAATTGAACCATTTTTTCCATTTTAATCTGATCTTTTCTCAACGTTTGACCAAGATTTTTAACAATCTAGAGTATCTAAACTTTGCAATATTTGTTTTACTTGTTGAATTTTTTGAGAATCTCTTCTCATACTTTGAGTCCAATCACCGTAGTAATTATCTCTTGTTGCCCAGGAGATATATCTCTCCTGTTTTTTAGTCATAGCTGCTTCCAACTTTGACAATTTTTTCATTGTCTTACGATGTCTTTCTTTTATTATTGAATTTTCTAATGCCTTAATGTGCGTACACACATTGCTTGGCATTGCCACTTTTTTCATCTCATCATAGATTTGATGAAGCTTTCTAAGGACTGAGTCCATTAATTTATTATTTATTTTTAACGTTTTAAGTGATTAAGCTTCTTCACTGAACGTTAATAGACTACTTATATCAGTAATTTGA
>JAUEKU010004297.1:0-15070 GCA_032274805.1 Gypsophila paniculata | reverse complement strand
ACCCGACTTTTGGAACTCTCAACCTTATATTTGCAACGCTAGCTTAGTCGTCCTTCCTGGGGCTAAGCGTTTTGGAGAAGTATATGAACCGCCTGTTGAACAATGAGGCATCAACATCGTAAGGGTAATACTCCGTACACGATTGATGCCTGTTTGTTCGACTTGTTTGATGAAATGTGTGCCTTATGTAATGTTACTAATCGTGACAGTCTGTGTTTTTAAGGTTGTATCATGTTCTGTTGATTCGAATAATCATGTGTACTTTTTCGTTTTTGAATGAAATGATCAATGTTATTGATCACTTTTTTTTTCGGATACGAAGACAGTCAGACACTCAGAATTCACTGAATGGCAAGATACAAGAGGCAAACCGATGATGTTTTTTGTTGATGAATTGAAATTGTGGGAACGAGATTTGCTTGGTTATATAAATGTTTCATCTGCCTGTTGTGCTTTCATTGTACGCCTACTCAGTAAGTTACAATGAGATTTTAGGGGAAAGTTGCATAGGTTGCAATCACCTCCATTCCATGCTTAAGTTTGAGGGACCGGATGATGATTACGGTGATGATTACTTAGGTCTATTCGTATTTTTATGCAGTAAGTCTATAACTATGTGCAAGTGATTATTTAGGATTAATTTGTTTGATGCAGCTGGATATCTAACAACTGCTTGAATTTGGTGCCTGCAAAAATGACACTTCCAACTACGTTGTGGTTCGCCATAGCACAATTCGGTGATGTGATTCAATGGCCCGGAGGCAGCGTCATCCCATTTGTTTAGCAGCCTTCGCTTTCATTCGGCAATCTCCTCCTTTTTCCTGGCAGATGATTCTGCAGCACCTTCAGTTCCATTCCCTCTGGGTCCCGAGTTGCAAAATATCATCGACAAGCTCATAGAGTATGTTACTAATATTCTCCATTATAATGGTTTATATTCTGTGCGTGAAAAGGAAGATGGTAACACACCTTCCCAACTTATAGAATGGCTGGTGGTGACGGTCATGCTCTGTCTATTTACCCGACTACCTTGCCCTTTGATCCCCCTCAT
The DNA here is from genome assembly GCA_032274805.1 of Gypsophila paniculata. Classification (NCBI taxonomy): domain Eukaryota; kingdom Viridiplantae; phylum Streptophyta; class Magnoliopsida; order Caryophyllales; family Caryophyllaceae; genus Gypsophila; species Gypsophila paniculata. Next base: position 14,019 of record JAUEKU010004297.1, on the reverse strand, counting down.
TCCTTTTCGATTTTTGCTTATTTGATCCTGGCCGTCTTGTAGGATGATAATGAGGCTGTGTTGTATTAAGCGTGTCCTAGGTATTAAGCTGGCAAGGGTTTACAATCCTCTGAAAAATGGCAATAAAGATGAATCATATCACAGTTTCGGAAGTTTATTCCTTGAGCAGCAACAAAAAGGTTATTACGACAAAGAGACTGTTCATGCCGTCAATCACTGTGGGTATGATTCTTTATCCTCAATTCTCATGCTCTTGCTGTATAGTGTAAATGTGTAAATTGTAATGTTAGAGTAGTTTTTAAGAAAATGTGTTGTCATTTGATTTACTCTGTATCATCAAGTTCATGTGGAAGTTGAATTTTAGATGTTAAAGCTGTTAAGAGTAGTATTAAATTAATCATGAGCCTTTAATAATATGCTTAAACTTTTGGTTAAGACGGTTTCTTAACATGGTATCAAAACCAACGCGACCGAGAGGTCACCACTGCACCCTCTCCCTTCTAAGTTGAATATTTAAGTTCAGCACTGGGTATGAGGAGTTCGTGTGTGGCAGTGTGGGGACGTGTTAGAGTAGTATTAAACTAATCCCGAGCCTCCAACCATCACCTTAAACTTTTGGTTGAGATAGTTCCTTGACAACTAGTTTAATATGAATACTCCAACAAAAGCTATTTAAGGGTCTTACTTAATTAACAAAGTCAGCCTAAACATCAACGTGCAAAAGTAATGCTGAGCACGTATTTGTTAGTTCAGACAAAGAAAATGTCCAAAATGATTGCATATTTGTTTCTTTCTGCTAACTGATTCATTCGTTTCTTTACCTTTCAATTTTTTCGATAACTTTTCGAACATATATAGAGTAACTTTTATACCATTTCTACTCGCACCTGCACGTGTTTTTGGGTGTTGAGAAATAGATAGATCGAAAGAAGTATAAAGAGTCATCGTGAACCTCGAAAGAGATTGGCTAACAAAGTCAAGATAGTTGCATTTTACAGAGACAAAGTGCAACAACAAAAGCAAATCCAACAGATTTTCCCGCCTTCTTCTTGAGTTGACTAAATGTCGACGCCACCACCTCAACCACTGTCGTCGCCACCCGTCTCTGAACTCCAATTCGACGTAATAGTCGCCGACATCCTGCCTAGACTTCCGGCAAAATCGCTCCTACGGTTCAAAGCCGTCTGCAAAGCATTCAACACCCTCATCTCTTCTCAAAAGTTCGTCCGCCTTCACCTCCGCCACTCCCTCTCCTACCACCATCGCCTCCTTGCCATCCCCGCCATTGACGGCGCTCTCTACACCTTCGAATCTCTCGGCGCTGCCTCCGCCACCTTCACTTGGCCCAAATTCTCCACCACCACCGCCGTCTTTGGCTCCTGCCACGGCCTCCTCCTCGTCCTTGGCGATCACCCCCATTTCCTGATTCTCAATCCCTGCACTCGAACCTACGTCGACGTTCCCTACGTCGACAGTGATAGTAACCTTGGGTTCGGTTTCGACCACCGTAGCCACGATTACAAAATCGTCGTTGTTTCCGAGGATTATACTGACGTATTACTCAAAACCAGAACTACAGAGGTTTATTGTGTGAACACGAACTCGTGGAAAATCGTCGATCACTCGCCTCGTGCTGATTCAATTGAGCCACGATTTGGCGGTGCTCTCATCGATGATCACTTGCTACATTGGATGTTCCAGTGTCCGTTGAAGGTTAAACAAAGAATCGGTTGTTTCGACATATGCCTCGAAAAATGGACCGACGATGTGGTCTTACCTAGCTTCTATTACGATCCTAGTCGCAAAAACGACCTTCTGGATTTCGGAGTTGTGGACGGAAGAATTTTCTCTACTTTCCACAATCGAGTCAATTTTAGCTACGATGTGTGGGTGATGAAAGAGTACGGTGTTCAAGAATCGTGGACTAAGCTGTTGAGCTTCCCCTTTATGAAGGGTCTATTGGCAAGAATGGTTCCAATGGCGTGTCGACAAAGGGGTAATCAGGTATTGATTAAACAGGTACACGAGCCGAATTTGTTTTGGTATAATAGCGTGGATGGTACGATTAACGAGGTGGAAGTACCCAACTTTTGGAGCAGTCGACCTTATATTTGCAACGGTAGCTTGGTCGCCCTTCCTGGGGCTAAGCATTTTGGAGCAGTATATGAACCACCTGTTGAACGATTGAGGCATCGACTTCGTATGTAAGTGAAATTGTGTGACTTGTTTGATGAAAGGTGTGTATTGGATTGTAAGAGTGTGGCACTGTGTGTTTAAGATCATTTCATGTGTTGGATCTTTTGTTGTATCATTTTTTGTTGACATTCGAAATTCAATAAGACTGGTACTTGTTTAGATTCGTAAATTGTAGACGAATTCGTGGAATCAGCTGTAGAACCAGGCCACATGATAAATCTATCATTGCAGCCTTGAGCGTGCACTCTCGCTGAATAATCAGCCGACCTACAATGAAACCGAAACTCTCTTAAAAAAAGGGAACAACTGTTCGGAATATAGAAATAAGAAAACACTATGGTATGATTAGAATAGAAATGTAGGACTTATCTCCACCAAAATTTGTTTATTGATAGACGAGAGTTTATTTGGAGGGGCGTAAGAGAGGGAGAAGCTGTTGAGCTCCAAATTTGTTTATTCAAACAAGAAGTCGAGCGTCTTTAGCTTTGAGTGCAGCTAGGACACAATACACTCTGCATATATTTTTAGATCTGAAGTTATTACTCTCTATATGTCTCAAGCATTATCTATGACGATGTTAAGGTCAAGATTTTGGTTATTGGATTATCGAGAGATTTTGCTATATATCCAAAAGGTTATTTAGAATGTATCGGCTTTGTTAAAAACGCGCATATAGGTCATAGGTGCGCTTAAGCTCAAGGCACAGTTATAAGGCACTTTGGTTGTTAAAATGTTTTATGTGCCTGTAGTTCTTTGATTGTACACCTACTAAGTTACATTTGCAGTACTGATTCTTCTATTAGCCTATCCTTTTTCCACAGTCGTGAAGGTTTCCAAGTCCCGATGTATAGCTTCTTATGGGTGGTGGTGACGCATTGACAATCATGCTTACTATTGTTAAAAGCTCTGTTTAAATGCCCGTCTTCCTGGTCCTTTTGATCCCGCTCGTTCCTTCTTGATTTTGGTTATTTGATCCCGCTCTTTGTTCTCTACCTGTATCTCAGAGCTCTGACTTCATGGTGACTAGAACACCCTGATAAAGTTTCCGAATTTCTCAATGCTTTACTGTAACTTATGATCAGTCTATTGTATTTATATCTGTCCTTAGATAATATGCTGGCAAGAGTTTACCATATTCTGGAAAATAAGGATGAAAATACGCAGAAGATTGCTTGATTCTGAGCAGTAAAAGAGGTTTATTACGTCAAAGAGACAGTTCATACCGTCGATCACTGTGGGTATGATTCTTTATCCTCCTGATCTTGCGGTGTAATGTTTAATTTTCCTTGAGATAGGCAGCACAGATGCAACCACTGGTGGTATGTTTTTTATACATGCGTGTTGATGTGGTCTTACCTAGCTACTATTACGATCCTAGTCACAAAAACGACCTCCTAGATTTCGGAGTTGTGGACGGAAGAATGTTCTCTTCTTTCCACAATTGAGTCGACTATAGCTACGATGTGTGGGTGATGAAAGAGTACGATGTTCAAGATTCGTGGACTAAGCTGTTTATCATCCCCTTTACGAATTCTGCACGGGTTGTATTGGGGGGAGTGGTTCCAATTGCGTGTCGACCAAGGGGTTCGAGTAGTCAGGTATTGATTAGACGGATATATGAGCCGATGTTGTTTTGGTACAATAGGGTGGATGGTACGCTTAGCAAGGTGGAAGTACCCAACTATTGGAACCGTGAACCTTATATTTGCAACGCTACCTTAGTCACCCTTTTTGGGGCTAAGCGTTTGGGATCAGTTTATGAACCACCTGTTGAAGATTGAGGCATCGACTTCGTAAGTGTGCGTATTACTCCGTACACGGTTGTTCCCTGTGTTGTGTGACTTGTTTGATCAAATGTGTGTTTTTTGTAATGTGTGCATTGGATTGTAAGAGTGATACTGTGTTTTTAAGATTGTTCTCATGTGTTTATCTTTTGATGTATCATTTTTTGTTGACATTCGAAATTCAACAAGACTGGTACTTGTTTAGATTCGTGTAGATGAAAACGTAGCATCAGTTGTAGACCATATGATAAATCATTACGGCTTTGATCATGCACTTTCGCTGAATAATCAGCAGACCTATAATGACGTGTGGGTGATGAATGAGTATGGGGTTCAGGAATCGTGGAGTAAGCTGTTGAGTGTGTCCCTATTTCAGATGATCTAAAGGAGGGAGTGGTCCCGGTGGCGTGTAGAGTAGGGGGTTCGAGTCGAGTGTTGATAAGACGACGTTTTTTGTTGCTGAATTGAAATTGCAGAAATGAAAATTTCTTGGTTATATCATCTGTTCGTCAGTAAGTTACAATGAGATTTTAGGGGAAAATTGTATGTATGTGCTGCAATCACCTCCATTCCATGCTCAAGTTCGAGGGACCGGGTGATGATTACTTAGGTCTATTCGTATGTTTGTGCAATGAGTCGATAACCATGTGGAAGTGATTATTTAGGATGATAGTTTGTTTGATGCAGCTGGATTTCTAAAATCTGCTTGATTTTGGTGCCTGCAAAAATGTCATTTCAAAAGCTAATTTGTTATGTTTCGCCACAGCATCAACAGTTTCCGCCACCAGTACCTGATCCTCATCTCCTACCTCTATATCCATCGGTCCAACATTACCCATTTGCCGTCACCAGAGCAACAACCTTTTCAGCCCTTTCTGCTCAGGTGCAAGAATCCAGTGATGTGATACAATGACTCGGAGGCAGCGTCATTCCCTTTTGGTTAGCAGCCCTTTAATCTGCTACCTGCTCTTTTACCTGGCAGATGATTCTGCAGCACCTCCGGCCAGTTCCTTGGGACCTGAGTTGCAAAATCTCATCGGCAAGCTCATAGAGTATGTTCCTAATATTCTTCATTATAATGGTTTATACTCTGTGCGTGAAAAGGAACGTGATAACCCATCTTCTCAACTTATATTTTCTATTGGGTGGTGGTAAGGTCATGCTCTGTCTATTTACCCGACTTCCTGGCCCTTTGATCCCCCTCATTACTTTTCGATTTGAATGGTTTGATCCAGGCCACTCTTTGTTCTCTATTTGTGTCTCACAGTTCCAACCTCATGGTGACTAGAATACCCAATAAAGTTTCTAATGCTTTAATGTAAACTATGCAGCCGTTGTATCAAACTCGTCCTATGTATTAAGCCGGCAGGGGTTTACTGTCATTCGGAAAATGACGAAAAAAATCAATCAGAGTTTCGGGAGTTTCCTTGAGCAGCAACAAAAAGGTTATTTTGACAAAGAGACTGTTTATGCCGTTGATCACTGCGGGTATGATTCTTTATCCTCCTGCTCTTGCCATGTAATGTTTAATTTTCCTTGAGATAGGCAGCACACATGCAACCACTGGGTGATATGTTTTATACTTGCTTGTTGATGAGATGTTGATATTTGTATTACTCCTTCTGCCCCGTTTGTTGAAGCGTGTTTGCTGTATGCTTATTTTTAATTTAACCCTTCCTGTCTGGATTTAAGGTACTCATCCTACTACCTATGATTTTAGGTTGAAACTTACATCGGCCCGTGAAGTGTACTCCGTTCCTCATGATGGATGTGATCCAAACCCATTTTCATGATTTAACATCAATTTAATTGTCGTCATTTGATTTAGACTAGTTTCTAAGAGAATGTGTTGTCATTTACTCCGTATCATAGAGTTTATGCTGACGCTGAGTTTTAGGGATGAGTTTATTGGATGTGAAGTCTATTTAAGGGGTTTATTAGCCAACTACAATATATCTAAGTTATGTAGGAAAGTTAATATAACAAAGTCAACCTAAACATCTATGTCCAGAAGTAATGCTCAGCATTTAGTTGTGTGTTGAGACTTGAGACAAAGAAACTGTCAAAAATGATTAGACAATCAACTAGGTAACACATTTTCCAAAAACAGTGAGACGATCTCACAATAAGATTATCGTTAATAAACGTCAATGGCGAGATGAACAAAATGAAGTCAATGTGGTTGCATTTTGATGAGAGTTACTGCTAAAACAAAGCCACCACATTGTGCTCTCTGTCTTCTCGACCACTCGTCTCCTCTCATGTCGACGCCACCGTCACAACCATCCTCATTGCCGCTGACACCGATCTTCGATCTTCTCTTCGACGTCGTCTCTGCCGAAATACTCCCTAGACTGCCGGCCAAAACCCTCCTTCGGTTCAAATGCGTTTGCAAATACTTCAACACCTTTATCTCATCACCGGAGTTTATCCGCCTACACCTCCGCCATTCTTTCTTCACTGACCACCGCCTCCTCGCCATCCCTGCCTCTGACCGTACTCTTTACACCTTTGACCTTGATTCTCTATCCTCACCCACCTCCATCGCCTCCGCCACCTTCTCTTGGCCCGAACGCTTCATCTCAATTGTCGGCTCCTGCAACGGCCTCCTCCTCTTCACTAGCTACATCGGCGGTCATCCTGGTCTCGTGTTACTCAATCCCTGCACCCGAACCTACATTGACGTCCTCTCCACCGTTGGAACCGCATTCTCCGGAGCCCTAGGGCTTGGTTTTGATCATTGTAACGAGGATTACAAAATTGTTCTAGTCCCAAATCATCATACTAACATTTTGAAATCGAGAGATACAAAGATTTATAGCGTCAATTCAAAGTCATGGAAGGTCGTCGATCGCACATTCCCATCACCTTCAGATACAATTGAATATCGATATGGCGGCGTTCTCGTTGATAATCACTTGCTCCATTGGATGTACTGGAGCTCATCGAATGGACCGAGAATTAGTTGTTTTGATATATGTGTCGAAAAATGGAAGGATGATGTACTCTTACCTACTTGTTATGAATTTCTTAGTTACAACTACTTTTTTCTAGGTTTCGGTGCTGTTGATGGTAGGTTTTATTCTTTTTTCGAGAACCAAGTCGATTTGAGTTACGATGTGTGGGTGATGAAGGAGTACGGTGTTCAGGAATCATGGATGAAGCTGATAAGTATCGCCATTTCAAAAGACCTAAAAGGCGGAGTAGTCCCCCTTGCGTGTCGAGAAGCAGGTTTGAATCAGGTGTTGCTTAAACAGCGTTTTAAGTCCAATTTGTTTTGGTACGATAGGGTAAATGGTGTGATTAAAAAGGTTGAAGTACCTTACTTTGATGATCGTCACCCCTATATATTCAAGGGTAGCCTAGTTAGTCTACCTGGGGCTAAGCGGTTCGGAGCAGTATATGAACCACCTGTTGAACTATGAGGCATGAACTTTGTAAGCGAAATACTCCGTACACGATTGTTGCTTGTTTGATGACATGTGTGTTTTTGTAATTTATATACTGGATTCTAAGAGTGATTCTGTGTTTTTAAGATTGTATCATGTGTTGACCTTTTGCTGTATCATGTTCTGTTGATTTGAATAAATCATGTGTACTTTTTTTATTTCGAATTTAAAGATCAATGTCATTGACTACTCTGTCTTTCATTTGGATATGAAGACAGTCAGACTTCATTGAATGGCGAGATGCAAGAGGCAAACCGCAAACCCATGATGTTTTTTGCTGATGAATTAAAATTGCGGAAATGAGATTTGCTTGGTTATATAAATGTTTCATCTGCCTGTCGTTCTTTCATTGTACGTCCTACTCAGTAACTATGCAGCTCCTGTATCAATACCCATCGTAGGTATTAAGTTGGCAGCAAACATAAGGTTGTTTCGACAAAGAGACTGTTCATCATGCCGTCGATCACTGTGGGTATGATTCTTTATCCTCCTGCTCGATCTTCCCGTGTAATGTTTAATTTTCCTTGAGATAGGCTGCACACATGCAATCACTGGTGGTATGCTTTATACATGCTTGTTGATGATATTCTTGAGATATTCCTATCGTTATTTGTATTATTACTCCTCCTGGTCCGTTTGTTGAAGTGTATTCTCTTTCCTCGTGATGGATGAGATATTGTGATACAAACCCATCAGCATAATTTAAAATCATTTCATTGTCATCATTTGATTTAGAGTAAGTAGTTTTTAAGCAAATGTGTTGGCATTTGATTTACTCTGTATCATAAAGTTCTTGTGGAAGTTGAGTTTTAGGAATGAGTTGATTTGGATGTGAAATCTTTTTAAGGGACTTAGCCAACTGCAACATCTAAGTTATGTAGTAAAATTAATTAACAAAGCCAACCTAAACATCTACAGTCTGTCCAAAAGTAATGCTCAGCATTTAGCTGTAAGTTGAAACAAAGAAACTGTCCAAAATGATTGAATATTTTATGAAGGAGAAGGAATTAGACTACCCAGGTAACCCATTTTCCTACCATTTTCTAAAGTGGCGACTCATTTTTCTTTCATTTTCCATTTTCCGTTTTCCTTTTTAACCGATTGATTCGTTTCTTTATATTTCAGTTTTGCGATAATTTTTCTCATTTTTATAATATTCCTACGCACTTGCACGTGCTTTGGGACGTTGAGAAATTGATGGATCGAAAGAAGTATAAAAAGTCAACACCGCCACCACCTACCTTTGATCTCCTCTTCGACGTAATTAGTGCCGAAATCCTCCCTAGACTCCCGGCGAAGTCACTTCTTCGGTTCAAATCCGTCTGCAAATACTTCAACACCCTCATCTCTTCGCCAGAGTTCATCCGTCTCCACCTCCGTTACTCTCTCTCCTCGGACCACTGCCTCCTCGCCATCCCCTCTACCGACCACACTCTCTACACCTTCGACCTCGGGTCTCTCTCCTCCACCGCCTCAGCCACCTTCTCTTGGCCAGAACACTCCATCTCCGTCGTCGGTTCCTACCACGGCCTCCTCCTCATCACCAGATTCTTCGCTGATCGTCTCTGCCTCATGTTACTAAATCCTAGCACCCGAACCTACGTCGACGTCCCCTCCACTGGGGAATCTGAATTCGCCTGGTTTTTGGGGTTTGGTTTCGACCACCGTAACAACGATTATAAAATTGTTGTAGCCCCCAATCATCCTACTCACATTTTGAAATCGAGAGTTACAAAGATTTATAGCGTCAATTCAAATTCATGGAAGATCGTTGATAGCCAATTTATTTCAGATATTATTAAATGTCAATATGGCAGTGCTCTCGTCAATAATCACTTGCTGCATTGGATGTTATGTATGCCATCGACTCGCACACGAAGAATAGGTTGCTTCGATGTCTGCCTCGAAAACTGGACGGATGACGTTCCCTTACCTGGCTTTTATTATGATCATAATCACAAAAATGACTTTCTGGATTTCGGTGTAGTGGATGGCCGATTGTTTTCCTTGTTCAAGAATCAAATCGATTTGAGTTACGATGTGTGGGTGATGAAGGAGTATGGCGTTCAGGAATCATGGATGAAGCTGATAACTATTCCCATTTCGGATGACCTAAAAGGGGGAGTAGTCCCAATTACTTGTCAAGAAGGGGGTTCGAGTCGGGTGTTGCTAAGACAGCGTTTTGAGTCGAATTTGTTTTGGTACAATAGGGTGGATGGTGTGATTAGCAAGGTTGAAGTTCCTAACTTTTGGAACCGTCGGTTGTTTATATGCAAAGACACCTTAGTGAGTCTACCTGGGGATAAGCAGTTCGGAGCAATATATGAACCACCTGCTGAACAATGAGGCATCCACTTCGTTAGTGTAATACTCCGTACTTGGTTGTTGCCTGTTTTGTGTGACGTGTTCAATAAAATGTGTGTTTTTGTAAATGTCTCCACTAGATTGTAAGAGTGATCCTGTGTTTGTTCTTTTGAGTAATAAGATCAATTTTATCGATCGCTCTGTGCTTCATTCGGATACGAAGACATTCAAAATTCGATGTGATTGGTACTGTTCATATACTTGGTGGTACACTTTCTGTGAGGTTTAATCTTTGCTTATAGTGTACTCCGTAGTAATCTGTCCATTTTGCTGGAAAGGTTCTTTGTTTCACTCATTTGATATGGTCCACGATAACATTAACGTTATGATGGATTCCGTCACAATGGCTCATGAACCCTCTGCGTGTTTTTTTCTCCATGATGAGTACATACTCTTTCTAGTTTTCGGTTAAGGATCAAACAACCTAGGAGTATGTGTTAACTTGGGGGAAAGTTGTATACGTTGCAATCACCTCCCTTCCATGCTTAAGTTTGATAGACTGGGTGAAGATAATGATAACGATAATGATTACTTAGGTCTATTTGTATGTTTGTTCAATAAGTCTATAACTATGCGCAAAATGATTATTTAGGATGATTATGATTACTTAGGTTTATTTGCGCGTCTTATCGTACCAGCTTTCCTTGATCATGCTGCCTGCGGAATAACATTTGCTCAGCAACAGCAGGCCAATTGTTTGCTGTGTTTCGTCACTGCACCAAGAGTTTTCACCACTAGTATGTCATCCTCATTTCCTTCGTCCACATCCATCTGTCCAACGTAAACCTTTCGCCCTCAGCACTGAGGTTTCTGCTAAGGCGCAAGAATTCAGAAATGTGATTCAGTGACCCGCCGGAAGCAACATCATTCCCATTGGCCTGCTTTTCCTTGCTGGCTCATAGGATTCTGCAGCACCTCTAGTTGATCCTGATCGGCAAAATCTTGACAAGCTCATGGAGTATGTTACTAATTTTTTCCAATACAGTGTTAATGGTGCATACTCTGTATGTGAAGGGAAATATGGTAACCCGACTATCTGGCCTGTTTGATCGTCCTCGTTCCTTTTTTATTTGCTTGTTTGATCCCACTCTTTGTTCTCTATTTGCATCCTAGTACCCCAATAAAGTTTTTCAATTTCTTAATGCTTTAATGTAACTTGTGCATCCTTGTAGAGAGATGCTGACGACATTGTTTTTAACCCTGTCCTAGGCATTATGCTTCCAGATTTTACAATCGTCCAGAAACTGAGGGTTAAATCAACACAGTAACAGAACACTGGCTGATTCTGGGCAGCAAAATAAGTTAATCACGCCGAAGAGACTGTTCATGCCCACGAACACTGTAGGTATGATTGTTTATCCTCCTGCTCTTTGCTGTCTATTGTTGAGTTTTCCTTGAGATAGGCAGCACACATGCTTGTTGATGATATCGTAAGCGATTCTTATCGTTATTTGTGCTATTCCCTTTATTTAAGTTGTTGAAGTTTGTTTGCCGTATAAGAGTGTCTCATATTGGCTTGAGGGAAGAAAGTAGATCATTTTATAAGGCTTAGACACTGCTCCACTTGTTGTAAATGTTTTTTAAGGATGAAATCTCAGCCTAATGCGACATTTACTTAGCTTCAACAGACCTCTAGCCATCTAGGGTTGGTAATTTGACCTCCGCCATATGTTTTTAAAGGTGCTCATCATAAAATGGACTATTTCTCCTTTGTTTGTAGGAGTTATCCAACCCCATTTCAATGATTTAACATCATCTTTATTGTTGTCACTTGTTTGGGCGTAGTTCTTGAGATTTTTTTTTGTTATTTATCTTAAAGATCTTGTTGACGACTTGACGTGGAATTTTAGGAATGAGCAGATTTTGATGTGAAATCTATTTAGGCCATGTTCTTTTAGACTGAAATTGTTTGGTGTGAGTTTAGTGAATTAAACTGAAAAAACAAAATTGTATGAAGAAGAGCTAAAGTGAACTAAATTGAAATTAAGTCCAAAAGAACGGGGCTTTAAAAGGTTTAGAAAGTTATATTTTTATATTGCTGGTCCTTGAATTCAAATGGTGGGGTGGTTGCTTAGTATTGCCTCTTGGATACTTTGGTGCATTACATGGATGGCGAAGTTTGACGCTGACATTCATAAATTGAATAACCAAGTCAAGCTCAACATCTACATCAACAATGGAAATTAATTAACCAAGTCAATTAAACATCAACGTACAAAAGTAATGCTCGGAATATACTTGTGACTTGGGACAAAGAAAATGGTCAAAAATGATTGCATATATATGAAAGGACAAGGAATTAGACAACCTAGGTAACACCTTTTTCTTCCCATTTTCAGAGGTAGCGACACATCTCATGGATGTCATTGACACTTCGTCGGTCTTGTTGCAGCTATCACTACAACCAACAACAAAACCACCACTGCAGCAGCCTGTGCCTGATCTGCTGATTGACATCATCGTCAACGAAATCCTCCCTAAACTTCCGGCAAAATCCCTCTTACGCTTCAAAAGCGTCTGCAAACTATTCAATACATTAATATCATCTCCTGAGTTTATCCGCCTCCACCTTCACCACTCCCTATCTTCTTACAACAGCCTCCTTGTCAGCTCAGCCACTGACAGCACCTTAGACATCTACGACCTCGACTCACTCTCCTCCGCCCCTGCCACTCCCTCCGCTACATTTCGCTGGCCAATGTACAGAATCCCTGTTATTGGCTCCTGCAATGGCCTCCTCTTGATCACAACCTCCAGCTACTTCGTTTTGCTCAACCCCTCCACCCGAAGCTACATTGACATTGATTCAACCTCTGGCATCGTTCGAAACCTTGGTCTCGGTTTCGACTGTCATACCAATGACTACAAAATTGTGACTATGTCATACATTTATATATATAGCTATGCTCAACTATCTCGTACGGCAGTTACAATGGTTTACAGTGTGAATTCCAAGTCCTGGAAAAAAATTGATGAAAGAATCCCTTTCGAATCTATGGAAGAAGAGTCCTACGGTGTGCTAATCGACAACTACTTGTTACATTGGATGGACTGGAGTAAGTACAACAGTAAATGTAGTATCAGTTGCTTCAACGTCATCAGCGAAAAATGGATGGACGATGTGCTCCTGCCAAACAATCTTTGTGATCCAAACCACGAGAGCTACTTTCTTGACTTTGGGGTTCTTGATGGTTGCTTGTTTTCTTCGTATGTCGATCAAGTCAACTCACGTTTTGATTTGTGGGTGATGAAGGAGTACGGAGTTTATGAATCGTGGCTCAGGTTGTTTAGCATTAACATTTCGAGTGCTCTAAATGGGGGAATCGAACCTATTGCCACCTTGTTTCTTCATACTAGAATGAAGAAGTTCAGTGGAGGTACATCGATTCAAGAACGAGGGGGAGTTGTCCCTATTGCTTATCGTGGACGAGGTACAACTGTACAAGTGAGGTGTTGCTTAGGGACCGCTTTAAACCTAAGAACTTTTGGTGGTATAATTGGAAGAATAATGACATTAATAAGGCGGATGTTCCTAACTTTTGGGACCGTCAAACTTGTACTTTCAACGGGAGCATAGTTAGGCTTCCAGATGCTAAGCTGTTTGGCGACGAGTATAAACATGTTAAGTTTCCCAGAGAACATTTTGGTGGTTATAAGGGAGGGATAAAACTTCAAAACATGACAAATTAGTCGTCGGATCAGGTTTGGGTTGGATTATGATGGATTGTGGTGATTCTAGGTGGGTTGCTATCCGAACTTTTGAGAGTGGGTTATTTGAGGTTTTAGTTTATTTTTTGGGTCAAATGAGTCATGATTGTTGCGGTTTTAGTTTTACATAAGCATATCATCTTAATCTACCCCGTCACTTGTCGTGGAGAAGATATGAGTGAGGTGTTGCTTCGGGATCGTTTGGAGTCTAAGGGCTGTTGGTGGTGCGATTGGAAGAATAATGGCATTAGTAAGGCTAAAGTTCCAGACTATTGGGCTTCTCAACCTTGTGTTTTCAAGGGCAGCCTTGTTAGGCTTCCTGATTTCACGCTATTTGGCGCCCAATATGAACATGATGCTTTTGTTTTAGAACATACTCTTATTGAGGGAGTTCAAACCTGACAAATACGACATTTAAGCCACGATAGAGTTGGGTTATTGTCGTTTCAATCAGGTTTGATCAAATATGAGTTAATTCAGTTTCATGCTGTTTTGGGTTGAGTGATTATGGATCGAAT
>JAUEKU010004187.1:0-15076 GCA_032274805.1 Gypsophila paniculata | reverse complement strand
CTTTACTTTCTACACGAATACCATGTGCATATAATGTGCTCAAGTCCTATCTTTGTACATTTACTATGTGCGACTATTATGTCGATTCTAGCTAGCAATACTAATCGATATTGCTTGGCTAAATACTCTCTTTCGAACTTAATTTCAATTTAATACGAGTAGTTTATTTCAATCAAATGTTAAAACATAAAAAAACAACGACACTGTAATTATTATAAGAGACTGATCGTTAAACAATATTTCTAAATCTTTGTTTACTTATGAAGAGACTGATCGTTAAACAATTCAAACATCCCTCGGTCACATATTATAAGATGACGTAGTACGCTTTTCGATAAAGTTTTTGTATGTGCAATAAACATAACATTTCAATTGAGCCTACATTTGTAATATACGAGAGTAATAATTAGTCAAGAACTTAATTAAGCTAAGAGCCAGAAATTCTTGTGACGTTTGGTGGTGATCAAATAGCCACCAAGTTTTTTGCTCTTCCTCCTAACAGCAATTGTCATACATTCTGCATTTTGGATGCAATAATCCACCACACACTGGCTGCTCCGGCCTCGTCCCGCCCATCTCATCAAGAGCCGCCACGCTATTGACCGTCTTCTGTGGCCTAGTACTAGCAATGTGGCCTTGTGTTCCTTTGCTTGGTCTACTATCATTTGCCCTTTATCCTTTCCTGAGAGGGCCACTACTTCTACTTGTACCTGATCAACGACACGACAATGATTACATTACTCTAGTGTGACTGAAGATCCCTTTATAGGAGTTCAAATGTATACAGACTCATCCCTATTTTAACAATTCTTGTAATTAAACTGTCAATATAAGCGAGCCATTTTGTAGTGAATCTTTGGCTCGTGTCTAGTGTAACTCACAATAATGTTATTAGAGAGGGGCTTCGAGTTCAAATGAGGTTTCATTCTAAATCTAATTGACAATATAACGAGTAATTTCATTAATTTAATTTATAAAGCGGTGAACTCTCTCATTTGACCATCTCAAACTTTTATGACACTTCCGGTATGTGACATTAAGACTTAGCCCTTAGGTACGTGGTACGTTTATCACCAATTGGATTTTGACGTACCAGAGGAGATCGTTACTGTATCGTTTCCAATAAATTTGACATAATAACGGTGTATGATGAATGATCTAAGTACTCGTATATAGTTTGAGATACGTACCCCAGGCCTTTTGGTTTGACAAGCAGTTTTCAAGGTGTAGAGTAATCCATAAGCTTTGGGATTTATGTCACCCTCTGAAGAATTTGATCCTGCATTCATAAAATTTAATATCCTTTATTACATCGTTGTTGTTAATAATATTTTCATAAATCTGTTCGCTTAACTAATCCTATATTACCAAACAATCGTATTTTATATAACATTATTGATTACGGAGTATTTTCTTATGAGTTATTCAGAATTACGATCTTTTATGTTTCGATATATGTAGTAGTTAAATTTCATTTACATGACCCTGCGAAGCCTTTAAGGCATGAGGGTGATATTGTGTTAATGACAAAACTTCAAAGTTATCCAATAGAATGAATTAATGAAACCGTCTCATGTAAAATTTACCTATTTTCGATGGTTTATTATCAATGTGGAGAAGAACAATAGTATCCTCTTTTTGAACAGTGTGGGAGAGTGCCCATTGAAGGGCACCCTTGGCCTCTTGGGTACCATCGACCACGACCATGATCCTATTACCATCCCTAGACTCGCCTTTTTCCGAGTTTTCATCGCTACTTGTCGTGGTACCACTAGTGAAACTTGGGCTACAATCGTCGTAGAACTCATTCTTGTGGCTAAATTTGATGGCATTGTACGCCGGGTTTGATTGTAAGGGCGGTGATCGTACTCGAATTCGAGCTTTGCTTATTCGGAAGCAATAGCCTTGAGTTTTGGTACGTACTTTAGACATCTACACTTATTGGCCTTTCAAAATTATGTATGAAGTTTGAGAAATAATGTGGGAACTAAAAAGAAGTTTGATATATATAGCTATTAAGTTATTGCTTGTGCATAGATCGAGTAAATGTGTGATTTGGATTTGGTATGGTTCAGTTCGTATTTAGGTTTGTTTGAATTCGGGTTACATTGGGTCGGGATGGGTCATTTTGAGTTTCTGTGTTACGTTGTTAGGTTTGTTTCATCACGTTACTTAAAGATAATAGTCAATTATAAGCCATTAATATACTTGATCAATTGCGATTGAATCAGGTCAATTCGAATTTCTGTTCATATATCTGGGTTCATCTATTCGACTACGAGTCAGGTCAATTCGAATTGGATTTTTCGAATCGGGTCAATTTTGTCAGGTCTAATTGCATGTAGACCTGTCAAATGAATTATGATTTGAAAAATTCGGGACATACAAACTCAAGTCAAATACGCGCGTACTAGTCTTCGAGAGAGTTATAATAGTCACACAAATGATAAGTCATTAATACTCGGGTGAGCAAAAAGACAATAAGGACAATTGGGCATAGTTGTTGGGGTGGTGTTTCATTAAGAGGGACGACGTGCTCACCATTGTACGTACATTCTCTCTTGACTTACAAGTGTGGCCTTGTTTAAATTCAAGGGGTAGATTTTTCATTCTACTTGGTCATGTTTGTTTGTGGCATTCTAGAGTTTTTCTAACTGTGGGACATGTCCTTAGACGTGCTACCCATCACGGGATACTTGTCAACTATTTTCATTCGAGCCATTTTACTACGCTAACTAAAATTCTGCATACAAATTTGAGAAAAGTAGTGAATTGGATTGAATCGAGGTTGGACATGGTAGTATTAGATAAGATATGGATTGCGGCATGTACGTTGGATCGCGAAATTTTGCATGTGAATTTGAGAAATATAGTGAGTTGGATTGAATCGAGGTTGTATATGATAGTATTAGATATGGATTGCAGCATGTTGGATTGCGAAGATTATTTCTATCGTATTTAGAAGTGGCCTGATATATATATATAACGTCGTCCTTATTGATCGAGTTTAAATGGTCGATATCGCGACATGTTTGAAAACCGAGATTGAATATGTGAATTTGTGAAAGAGGCATCTCGTGGCTAATGGTTTGCATACATATTTCTTTGGTGCATTGATTAGTTTTGGAGGTATATAATCTAATCATTTTGACCTTTTGATTTAGTGATGTATTTTCGAATACAGTTAAGATAATTTTTTATCGAAAATGATTTCATGTGGTTGAGATAAAGATGTTGTGACAATAAGTCAGATGATCAATTCCCTCATTCCTTTTAAACTCTACTCATATCTTAGCTTGCGCCTCATTTTGCACAAAAAAGAATACAATTATTCAAATCGTATGACGATCAGTGGTTGAGGATAAGGTTTCTCTAGGTCGGATGAACTCGATCGTGTATACAATCTGGACAAAACACTGAGAGTCCAAAACCATTTTACGACCTCACGTAAAACGCAAATATCAAGAGCCTAAGATCAATTTGCGAAAACCGATTTGTTTGAAACAAAAATTTCACACAATAGTAGCACACTCATCAATTTAGAGTTTGATTATTTATTATCCTTTCATTATCAAGACATGTCAACTTCAATATAACAAAAAGTCAATAATATAGAATGCCGTCTTTACGTATACGGCCACAATATACGCATACGTTACTCCGTATATTCATACTTAGTACTGCCACAAAGTCTACTACCTCTCACTTTCACATTGAGGTGTTCACTCCACGTCACTTTTCTTAGGAACTTATATCACACAACTACTTTCCCCAAGCCAATTTAATTTAGTGCCCATTTTGTGTTTATAAATTGATCACATGTTATGTTTTGGTCCACAAAATTTTAGATGAATGATATACGCATAAGTCGGGTAGATTATGATCAATATCATGTTTGTCGTGATCATTGTTGAGTTCGATGTTACAAATGATTACATGTTGGTTACCATTTAACTTGTACTGTACTTAGTCGTCATTTGATTATCTCTAGAAAAATATGAAAATCGAAAATGTTGTTGCTATGATTTTTAAAACAAAAAAATGAATAAAATTGCTAGTTCACATAAATAGAAAAATTAGTTTTTTTGTTTTTTTAAAGTCAAGGATCTACAGAGAGTAGAGCCCAAAAAAAAGATTATATAACAAAACGAACCGAAAAGGTAAAACACTTAAACAAGACACCAGTCCGATAATAATAAAAGCCATCAACAAACTAAGACAAACATAGAGTGATAGAGCACACCTACCTAATGAGCATAAAGAACGCAAACCGTTCCAAAATCAAACAAACACAAGGAGATGCTAACTTCGTTAATCTCCTTGATAGTGGGTTTTCATAAAATGAACACATACACGATGAACAACACAAATCTTCAAATTCGCAACAATTTAGACGAAATAAATTACTTCATACGAAATATAAATAAATTTCTAATAACTTATATGTCAAACCGTGTTGTTTATATATTAATATCTACAAAAACAACTCAAAACTTATATACAAAGCCTCCTACATACCAATCTATCTAATACTATATATATAAAGTCTTTACCATATGCTCTATGGTCGACATTTGTCAAATGAGTAACATTTCAAAAAAATATATAAGTTGCCCGGCCGCGGGACGGGCACCAACACTAGTACATATATATGCTTGTACGTACATCGATCTCAAAGTCATACTACTACTACATGACAAACACCCCAAAATAGTTTAGGAACATCACACAAATTACCCTAATTTACAACACAAACTATCCTTTTTGTTTTCCCTCTTTCATTCATTTACATAGTAAGAAGTAAAACTCACAACCACATTATGAAATGACGTACACGGTACACATATAAATACGATGCGAATATGAAACTAATTTAACAATCGAAACCGTTTGTTTCCTTCAGATCCTCGAGGTGCCTGAGCATCCATGACGGCATTTGGGTCGCGTTGGCGTTGGTGTTGGTGTTGCTTCTGTTTTGTGATTGTGTTGCTTCGTCTTCTACAACATTGGTGACTCCAGTCTCATGGCTGATAACCAGCAATATAATGATTATAATCCGATTAAAATTGACCCTTACAGCTAAATGTTAAACCAATAATGACCGATATAACCTGATTTGTCATCGTCTTAAACTAAAGCCTGCTATTACCCAGTATAACCTTTGATCTGATAATGACTTGACTCGATTGATAGTCTCGCAACAAATTTGTCTAATGTCGATCAAAATAAGATCCCGTTGACGTTTGATTTGATAATTGAACTTAACAAAATCAATGAACCTAATATCCTAACTCTTCAATTATCGTTACTAACCAACATGGTTCGCAAGAAATAACGTGACGCAAATTAGATATGAAATGTTTGCTACTAAGTTACTCAAAAAAATCCTGAACCAACAAGTCACAAAAACTAACCAGACACAACAATGAGTCGATGACCCAATCCAAACCCAACTTAAGCTAAAAATTAATTAGATTGAACCCGGCCTAGCCCAACCTAGGCCATGAAACAAAATTGAAAACACGATAACAAGGCCTAACCGTACCTCAAATTCAAGGAAGGCAAAGCCTGAGAAGCAGAAACGGATGGAGAATTGAGGTCGTGATTTTGTCGAACCCATTGAGCTACAATCGCGTTCTCCTTTGCCTCCACCTATTGTTAATTTGATCGAGTTACAAGTCTCGTAGTCATTTGCGACAAAAGGTGTGTAGTAGCGTAAGCGTTACCTACAACAATCGAGTGCTTAACATTACCTTCGCCGACAGGTCGTTGTTATGGTCTTGCAATGCTTTTTCCTTGCAATACGAACAGAAACTACATTAGTACATCAATCACGTACTCTAATTATACTCTCCTTGTCGACAGGTCGTCGTATGACATACTCCTTTAATTAATTTCTCATCGTCAACAACAAAAACACATATTCTACGCATTCTCGAAATAGAAAGGCTTTTACCTTCTTTTGAAGCTCACAAATGGATTCGTACATCACCTGGTTCTGCAACCACAAAGTTTGATTTTCAAATTATACTTTTCTCGTCGACAGGTCGTCGTATGACATACTACTAGCAATCCATTAGTAGCTAGTAATTAAACCATTTATGCAAACTTATACAATAATCATATCGTTGGTTATATACCCACAAAACTTTAGTTATCCCACCAATGATATGTGGGACAGTCAAACAAACTTCTCCAACGTAACATTACGATACATGTTGAGTAATATTGCTATATACTCCAATTAGACTGTCAGATGCGTACAACGGATATTCGTTAAAATCGTCTTATCAGTAAGAGCTGTATTAATGATTAAAGAAATCTCTTTACAAAAGTATTGTAACTACTCTTTAGCGAGAAATCTTGTCCAATGAAATAGAGAGTAACTCTCCATGTAAAATTTATGGATATTTTTTTTTGCAAAAAGGACCCACATTCTTTTGAAACAATTGATACTACGTAAACAACATAAAATGACCATAAATATTTTTAATCCATGAATCTTTAATTTTTCATTTTTCGTATTGATCTATTATTGATATTAATACTTTTAATAATTGAAAAAAATATCAGCTGTCTTAAAAAAAATGAAAATTTAATCACAAATTAAGTAAAAAAATTTCCGGTTAAAAAAGTTCATTTTTTCGGTTTTATGAAATTCGTTCTAGGGACATTAAAGGTAAGAGCCCACAAAAAGCGAATTTTTCAAAGATTTTTCTAATTATATAGCACAATAAGTCTGAAGTGAGACTTACAACAAATTAAAGCAACTTTTCATTTTAAAATTTAGACATTATTTAAAATTATGAAAATATAATTATTCAAAAGCTCTATCTACAATCACAAATACAAATTTGTAATAATTAAAAAAATCTAAATATTTTTCCAAAAAAAAAAAAGAAAAATTTATTGGAAAAAAAAAAATACTTTCGATGTCTATTTTTTTCAGAAAGTTAATTTAAAAGACTAAAAAAAAAAAGAAGAGGATTTTGTGGATGTTGATATTTTCATGATTTTCAAAAAAAAAAAAAAAAAATCAATATAGATAACAACTAAAAAAAATTAAAAAGTTTTTTCTTTTATTTTATGAACAGTAAAAAATTTAGACGATTTTCTTTTATGGAGATTAATTTTTAAAAAAATAAATAAAAAAAAAAAAAAAACATTAGGGAAGATAATAATTCAAAAAAATTGAGATGTTTTGTCACAAAAGAAAAAAAAATATCCATATTTTCTAATATTCACTTTGGATTTTTTTTTTTTTTTCAAAGATATGGGAATATTAATTTTGTTTTTAATAATTTTGTAATAGGTTTTAGGCTTAATGAATAATTCAATTAAAAATTAGTAAATACTTTAACAATAATATAATTTTGGCGAACTATTGACATATAATCAATTATGGATACAAGTCATGGTTAATTACATGTAGGTAAGTGAATTCAGGATATAAGTGGGTTTTTTAAAAATGGAGGGTGTACAAATATGAAAAATCGATAAGTCAAATTAAAATATTTTGGGAGGTATCGTTTATTTGTTTTTTTTTTTTTCTTGGATTGTATTCAATGTATATTTTTCACTCTCTCGTTCATTATTATCCACTTGTCATTTTATGATTAGTCATCGCCTTCATCTTGATATTTGTGCCAAAATCATAGGTAAACAAATGACCGAAACAGAAGGAGTATATCATTAGAAAAACTCTTTAGGTTCAATTACCTAATACTAAAAGATACTCCTCGGTTCAAGTCAATGAGCTATACGTTATCTATATTTGAAATCTTCCTTAAAAAAACAAATGATTGTAAAAAAAAAAATTAGTAATGCAATAACTCTAACCTTTTTGGAACGAATGTGTTTGAGAGCATTGTCAAGTTGATGCTCTATATTTTGTAGCTCCTTTGAACTTAGGCTATCTAGTTCTTCTCCCATACAATGCCTGCAATTTAATTTAATTTAATTTTAATCAACAAAAATCACTAGTTTATTTATCATTATTTCTTTAGTAAAAAAATATTAGTGAAAGTCAAATTTAATACCTATGATTTTTCCCAAGGTTCTCCACTTTAGCCTTGAGCTTTGTATTTTCCAAAATCAAGCTTTCCTGAATTGTATTAATTTTTTTTTTTTTATTGTAAGTGAACTTTTATACACATACATTTGAAATTTTACAGCTGTCGGTCAATAGTTATCTTTATTGTATAAAATAAAATAAAATGTTTATTATTGAGTAATATAGACGATTTTACAGATTAAGTCTAAGATATAAGAAATGTATTAATGCTTACTCGTGAATTAGGATCAGGAGTAATGAGTTGTCTCTCGGCAAGTGAATAATTTTCATATCGTTCCAAGATCTTCTCCATACTGCTTAAATAAAGTGTAATAAAACAAGGTTATTTGTTGATCGAAAACATGATTATACAACCTTATGTATATATACGGCTCAAAAGTGTTAAGAGTTTTTGTAATCAGACACAATTATGTAAGAATTTTTGACATAAAATAACATTATAGTACAATGTGTTTATAAATATACGCATTAAGATGATCTAATAAATTCAACAGTCCAACACATAATACGTTTCTCTATTACGATTTGCATGGTATCTTATACTCCGTTTATATTAGTTTCTTGAAAATATAAAATTTGTCTGATAATTTTGTTAAAAAAATATCCCGTCTGACGTATATTATTCATAATTATTTATAATTCTAAACTCTAAATTGTTTTAGATTAAAATTATTAAAAATTAGACTTTAAAAAGTAAAATATGACAATGACAAATATTAAAACAACGGAACCCTTCAAACATATCTTACTCTCATTTACATTTCATACGGTCTCCAACATAATGTTTTGTTACTTTTTGCTATCCATATGTGATTTTTTTGGATAAATGAAAGATATTTTAGTAACAAATGTAAATTTCCTATTATTACATCATTTGTCTCAATGATTTACTTTTTTTTTTTCTATTTTAAGGATGAGAGTAATTAACTACATCGTTTTCATTGTTTAAAAATATTATTTGATTCATAAAACCAACTAGTTGGGGTAATGGTATTGAGTATTGACTACTGATTTTGAAGTGATAAAAGCTACAAAAATCGTTGCAATTTGTAGTGAAATGGTACAAACATATTTTTTTATTTAAAAAAGTGGTTAATTTTTCTAAATAAAATGATAAACAAATAATTTATATTATAGTACGTAATCATTTATCTTAAATCATTTAGTTTCTAATTTTTGAAAGTCTAACTTTCAAAACGAAATTTGTGAGGATAAAAGGGCCGAGATCGAGGGCAGGTAGATAACAAATGGAATTGTCACTTTGTCGATCAGTACTCACTCTCATTCCGTCATTCGGAAGAATTATACGATTTTATTTACGACATATTCAGTAAATTTATAACAATTTATTAAGTATTACCCACACGGGCCACACGTCACATGATATTTCGCCACTACTTCTTTATCTTTACTTTTTCTTTAAGTTTTAACCCTACGTATCTCACCTTTTTACTCCGTAACATTTATGTCTAAAAGTACACATTCAAATCCGTAAATGGAAAGAATCGAAGGGAGTAACACTTACTTGTGCATTACTAAGATTATCAACAACATAAATTATTGGGTAAGGCGATCTCACAATAAAGTTTTTGTGAGACTTCTCACACAAGAAAATAATTACGCAAGTATTTAATCTTTTTTCTTTGAAAACAGTAAATCTCAAGGTGTAAAATGATCTCATAGGAGACCTACTGTATCACTCTGGTGGAGCCAGAATTTTACTTTTAGGGGGCCGAAAAATTTTATGGGGGACAGAGCCTTTGTAAAAAAAAAAAAAAAAAAAAAAAAAAAAAAAATTATAAAGATTTTAGTTAAAATCTATTATTTTCAAAAATTTTGGGGGAGGACGGCCACACCTGTTAGCCCTCCTCGCTCCACCCCTATAATTATAATCAGCAAAAGTGTAAGACGATTTGAACTTCAACTTTTTTTTTTTGCTAAAAATGATACTTCCAAATAAATGTGCACATTAAAAATCATTGTAAAATTGCCAAAAAAAACAATAGTAGGAAAAAGATGTTGTAGGACTTGTAGTGGCTACAGTAGTACAGTACATTATTATAGACATTATAGACATGAATATTTTGTTGCCTTCAATTAGAGTATGATTTTAAGATTATAATTTTGATCGACGTTATACTCTCAAATATCTTACTTTTTGTTCTTTTTTTTTTTGTCCTTCTAAATATCTGAATTAATTTGCTTCTTTTTAACACTTTTCAATATCACAATTTCTTCTAGTATTATAAATGGAATGATGATCAAATGTTATTCTACGTTAATTAGATAATACATATAACCTTTTCATAGAAAGAGTTTGTTTTAAGATATGATAAAAACGGTTTTATAAAGGAAGCACTTTTTAATACTCGTTTTCATCCACCTATTTTATTACGTTAGTCTTTTGTTATTTAGTGAACCAAAAGTAACTAGAGTAAGACCTGACAAAATGACATGACTCGATAAGATTGAACCTAGACTTGAAAAACAATCTAGAAAAAAGAAATTGACAATAAATACCCAACAGATCAAAAATGACTTGATCCAAATTGACCTAATAACTTGATCATATATTCAAAATCCAAGTCAAAATCTTGACAAGAAATGATCTGAAATGATCCACTGTTAAATCATCCTAAAATAATCTATCCAATAATGTTTAATTCAGAATGACTCGATTTAGAGCTACTTGACCCTAATGATCCGTTTAGCATGTTTACATGTAAGTAAATGAGGTAATCCGTAATCTGAATTTCATCAAAAAAAAACCTAAAAAGAACATAATAAAAGATAGATGAATCAAGAACATAAAGAAACGAATAAATCCATTAAAAAAAAACGCAAATGAATGAGAGAGAATACCAAGAATGGGAAGAGTAATGAGACAATTTGCCCTTGGTAGAGAAAACAATGAGGCCAACATGAGCATCACAAAGAATTGAAATCTCATGAGCCTTCTTAAGTAAACCGGTACGTCTTTTAGAGAAGGTCACTTGTCGACTAATCTTATTCTCTATTCTCTTAAGCTCTACCTTACCTCTCCCCATTTCTACTCTTCTCTTTTCTTTTGCTTGGCTTTGCTTTTTATGCTCTCTATTTCTTAGGACTCTCTAGTTTTTTCTAAGTCTAGTGCATTTATATGTGCTTTTGTTTTTACTAATATAGGCATGATACCAAGTAGTGTTTTGGTGGAATACTTTTCTCTTTGGGGCTAGACATCAAACATACCGACAAAGGCTTATTTTAGTTAGTACACTATTTATATCTCGGTCTGAATGGTAGGAGTACTTTATAAATCGTACATCAAAATGAATGTGCATCGAGTAAATCATCTCATATATATTTTATATTCACTATTCAATCAAGTTAATTTTGTAATTGCATTTATCTAAATATGTTTTTTTTAAACTGATATGAAAATAAACGTAAAAAAATGGACGGATCAAAAAGACGGGAGTTGTGGAGGGATGAAATAGGGGCAGGAAAAAGGAGAAACAAGGGCAGGGGGTGGGACAAATAAGTGACGCAATTGGGAAACGGAAAGTGAAAGGTGAGGTTGATATTGATGATTTCATATGATTTTTAATGACCGGTTTTATAAAACCAAAGTGGTTTCCCATTTTCGTTGTCGACTTTTCACTGGTCAATACGAGATTGAATACCGGTTTTGGGATGTTTCCAAATTTTATATTATTATTGTAGGCCCACTACGTAATCTAATACTAGGATTTATATTAGTTGGTGGGTCCTCTTGTCTCTTTTACAACCGTCTAAATCTGATTAAATTTATTCGTAAATTGATTATGTTGTATATCGAAAATGTTTTAGTTTAGCGGTCAGAACGGAGTTATCGTGGACAATAAGGTATTAGCAGGTTTGAATCTTCCTGCAGCTTTCGTTGTACTGGTCTCGTGTCTCATTTTACATTAAAATAGAATAAAAATAGGATTATGTATCTTATGTACAACATCATACCTCAATTTCTTTGAATTTTATCAATAAGTTTCTGAACATTAATTGTGTTTCTAAGTATTTAAAAAGTTTATGAGTATCAAACTCAGATTATTTACAATAAAAGCTTAGAAATTTAAAATATGAGGTATTATCTCAGATGTATAATCCATGAATCAAAAACAGAAAAATAATTTGATTAAAGTCAAGTCTTATTCAAAGAAATAAACTTAAAAATGATTTGAAATTCGAGTTGAGTTGACATAACTTATTTTGAATCCTATATAACTGACTACTCATTCATTATCTATTTATCTATATCTATATAATGTGGAGTATATTAATATCTCCATCCTCTTTTCGTTGTCCCATCTTTTTTCTAAATTTATCCCAAAATTATTGTTTCTTCTGATATTTAAGGAGGAAAAACTTTAAACTCTCATAGGATATAATGTATCCTCTTTTACTTTTCTTTAAATCATTCCAAAATGAAAATTTGGACAATAATATTGGGATGAAGATAGTGAAAGACAAATTGATTGTTAATAATTGAGCATTTTTTTCATCTCATTCACTGAAATTACAACCTATCGCATTTTCTCCTCGTTCAATAAATTTATTTTCTAAAATATTTTTTACATAACCTATTTTACGATTTTATCCCACCATTTTCCGTCTTTTCTCACCCACGTCCAACCGCTTTTGTAATACTTGTATCAATTGAATTGAATGAATGAGATGAAGTAAGCGTTAAGTTTATCATTATGCCACATTGGATGCTTTTCTCATCTTCTCTCGTTTTTTATGACCTCATATAATTGCAAGTTTTGGGCCTGGCCAAGCCTACTTGGTTGGACTCATAACCAGCCTGTTAGTTATGCGTTGGGCTGAGTCATGATGGCTCAGCTTCAAATTGAGCCCAACTTATTTCTTATCATTTTCATAAAAGTTGTGTCAATTCCAACGAGACTTATTATTGAGTAAAACGGTTAATAAGAGTATCATTTTATGAGAAAAAGAGATCGAGAAAAAATGAAAAATTAAGAGAAAATTGTCTTGAAAACATGTTCAATTAGGACTTTTTAAATGATGATATCTCCTTCGTTTCTCAGTAAAATCGACATCAAAAGAGCTCATTTTGATCCTCACAATATGAAGTACTACATTAAAAATGAAACTATTTCAAAGTTTAAAAAGAAAAGATTAAAAAAAAATCGTGTAAAAAGTAAGCTTGAATAACACCAAATTTCTGAGTTTTTAGTGTTGTAAATTTTAGCTTACCAAAGCGTCTTTCGACCATGTTTCTCCTTCATTACTGAACAAAATTGACATTAAAAGGCTCCTTATAATCTTGAAAGTATGAACTTTTAAATAGAGCAAAATGATTTTGGAATCGACAACGAAAAATTAGAGAAAAACAAGCTAAAACACAACTACATGAGCTTGGCTTTGACGAAATCGCGAGTTCTATTTGGTCTAATCTTTGGGCTTCCTACTCATTTTTACCTTCAGTGTGTTAAACTCTTTGCAACCATAAGTTAGGATTAAATTTGCATTCGTTAAACAAGTTGATATGGGAGTAACACTATTTAGACGACACGATTAGTTAACCCGATACAGACCTTGAGTCAAGAATATTTTTCTTTCATCATCCCTAGCTGCAAATGCCGAAGGAGGAGTTGATAGAAAAAGCTCCCTGGAAGTCAGTCGCTTTTAAGACGCTCGCTCAGGCCCTCTCAAAAGTTAGCATCCAGGCCATCCACAATTATTATTCACTATAAACCCGTCGGATCCTTGTTTTTTGAAAGGGAATGCTAGGTACTTGGATAGGATATGAGAAGAATTGACAAAGGCATATCATAACCAATTTATAATAATGGACTGAAATATCTATCAAGAAATTGGCAGAAATAAATAATTTTACTTATAAAAATCTAAAAATAAATGTCAAAATTAAATAAATTAAGAAAACCTCGCTCATTATAGTAAACTATAAAGGAAAATACCCAAATAGTGAAATAACATTGAATAATTAAATAACATGACACAAAATAATTAAATCTATATCTCTGCCCTGCAAAAATAAATAAGCCTTAAGCATCCCGGCACCAAGGGCTCGACTGCAGTCTGACTCCAGTCCACTCGACCCGTTGCAAACTCCCTTACTTAGCTTTGCCGTTGGTGACAGCAGCGGGTGTGGAGTCAGCAGCAGGTGAGGAGTTGATCTCGTCCCAAGCCTCGATCCATGTGACCATAGCATCGGCAAGCTTGACAAAATACTCGTCAACCTTTCCGAGCTTTTCCTTGACTTGTTTGGAGAGCTCAATGTAGCATTGCTGGACGCTGGTGCATTCCTTTGGGAGGGTTGCGCTCTGGAAGAATGGGATGCACTCTTCTTGCCAGTAGATGCCTTTGTACTCCTTGCGTAGGTTCACGAATGGGTTGCTTGCTTTGCTGTGGAAGATGTATGGCAGTCCGGTCTTCACTCCCAAACCGAGGTGGTCGCATATAACCTATACATACAGACGTTAACCAACCGAAAAATGTCAAGATTGCTCCAATATTCAAGCTTAGGGTAAGCAATCCTAGGGGCTTCAAGAGCAAATGTCGTAAATGTTGCTTTATTTTGCTTCAACTTAAAAGTTAAGTGTCGTAGACGACAGGAGGATGTATAATTTACGTTGTAAAAAGTTTCGATTTTAGGCCTAAAATTATGGGTCCCAGGTGTCATGTCGAGTCGGACACCTAAAGCGAAATGTCAAAAGTAACAGATAGCAAGAGCACCCTAGAAAAAAGCGCATCCTTGTATAATTTATGAGGCGGCCCCAAAAAATCGAGATCACAAAGACGGCCCTCGACGAATGGTAATAGTTATGTTTTGGTTCTAGATTATGTCCTAAGAAACTCCAACAGTTGAGATTTTGAACCACGCAAACTATTTTGCAAAGACTAGAATTCATGAAAATGTAACTAAATACGGAGTACAAAACAGTAAATGATACCTTAATACACCAGCCAGCCCACATGTCGTCGTAACGGCCAATAGGCTGT
>JAUEKU010004076.1:0-15077 GCA_032274805.1 Gypsophila paniculata | reverse complement strand
AGAATGATAGAAACTATTTACACTTTGTCACTCGTACTTATTTTCTATGGTGGTACATTTTAATTCTAAGAAAAAAATGGTTTAAGGCCTGCAAGCCCGCAATTTAAATTGGACGGGTATGGACAACCATTTTAGGCCCGCTCTTGCGGGTTTGGGCATAAAAATTGGGCCCATTGGACACTTTTTATCGTGGCAAGCCTCTACTGCATAGTATCGGAAAACAAATAAAATTTCAACAACTATGAAATCAAATCCTCCTCCGTACCGCACGGCATTTCCTCAAAATCCTCCGACATCACAACTCCATTTTCGAATTCCAACAAAGCACTATTCAACACCGATAAATACATTATACCATCGTGCAATACTATTTCTTTTATGTTATTTATTTATTTATTTATTTATTTTTAATTTTAGATTTTCTTATAAAGTTATTGAAATTTAATGCAAAGTTTCCGAATTGTAATATTTACTTAAAAATTTATAATTTATCTCATAAATTTTTGCAAATTCAAAAATTATACAGATAAATTCAATAAAATTTGAAAGGGTGATACCAAACTCGGCAAACTGAAACATCACAAACAGCTTCTCAAAAATGCCTCTAATAATAACCAAATTGAATGACACGACACGACACGACACGATCCGATCCCACTATCCCACCACAAACCCCAAACCCTCCAAGTTCCAACCCAATTTAGCAAGTCTTCCTTACCTCAACTCAGTCAACACACACCACCCCTCTTTCCCCAAATAAAAAACCGCCACCGTCATCACCGCAACAACCACCGTGAAAATATCTCCGATCACCGGAATCGAGATCTCCGGTGACCGGAAAACCACCAATCAATGGAACCACCACCGTCGTGCACACCAATCGACGCGGAATCTCGCCGGAAACCTAGAAATGCGGTTCAACGGTGCACTTTCGCTGTGATTCTCTCTCTATTTGCGATTTTCTCACTCACTTACGCTTTCGGTTTCTTCGCCGTTCTTCTCGCGACTTTCTCGATTCCTCCTGTTAATTTCTCCACGCAGTGTCGTATCGTTTCGAGTAGTGAGTGAATTTTTCCTCTTTTTTGCGGTGTTTTTATCGAGTTTTTGTTGATTAGTTGAGGTGATTATGAATGTATTTGTGGTGAATTGAGTGTTATTTATAGTGTTTTGTTGATCGTGATTGTTGTGTTAGGGTTTCGCGTTATTGTGATTGTTTTAATTGTTGTTTTCGTATGTTTATATGCTGGATTGAGTGAGTAAGTCTTTGTGAAAGATCGTCTTTCACTTTTATGTGGTGAATTGACATGTTATCGAGTTTTTGTTAGTTAGTTGAGTTGATTATGATTGTATTTGTGGTGAAGTGAGTGTTGTTTATAGTGTTTTGTTGATTATCATTGTTGTGTTAGGGTTTCGTGGAACTGTAATGATTTATTATTCTGACTATTTCAGTCGTTTGTTTATCTTTTGATTTTATATATGATCGTAGAGTGATCGTTATCTTTAGATAAGATGATAATTTGATGATTGAAAATGGACGAGGAGGGAGGAGATTAGTAGTAGCTAGACGATTTTGCTTGATGGTTACATCAAGCACTCGTACGCGTATTATTTCAAGGTAAAGAAAAACGTCAATTTAAGCTAAGCTCGTTTTGGGGAAAGGTAAACAAATGACCGAATTAAAGGGAGTACATATTGTTGTTGTATGTTTATATGCTTGATTGAGCTGTAATGTTTATATTTACATTTTTGATATGTGTGAATTGTGTGAAGTAAGTTGCACAAAGTCCTAAGAAAAGACGGTCTTGCACCATGAATTGAGATTTTCCTTTTTCTCTTGAACTGGCTATTTCTTATGCCTTCATTTAATGCCGGTGTTACTTTCACAAAACTTACTCAGTAAGTTGAGTTGAGTATGATTATGCCAGTGATTATGAGGGAAATTGTAGACGTGTACTTGACGCTTAAGTGTTGTAGGTGTAGATAGGTTGTTATTTTCTGTGAAAAACTGTGGAGTATTGTATGTTAGTATTGAGTATGGCGAGATGTTGAGTGAGCATGCTTATAGCGGTGGAAAGCTAGAAGTGGAGAAGTTGCTTAGTGTTGGAGGAGGGTCAATGTCGGTATTTGTTGTTATTAAGGTGTGGAGCTCATTTCAAAACAACGTTGAAGTTTCGAAGGTTTGTGTGTATTGACAATAATGGTACAGTTGGGTGATTTGATGAGAATTTTGAATGGTCAGTGACGTTTGAACAAGAGTCGGGTGTATTTGAAGTGATGCTGTCTATCAATTTTCATCTGAAGGTGTAGTTGAGTGAAATTTATGGTCCGGTAGCAAAAGATAAATCATAAACGTAATGTCGATATAATGTACTTCCAGCATCTTTCAATTGTTGAAACTGATTGATGGATTAGTTTATATTTGCAGGTATTGACCTGAAAACATCCAAAATTTGTGAACTCGGACTGCTTAATTATAAGGCCAAGCGCGTTTTTTACCCGTCTGAAAGAAGGAAATTTCGGTGTCGTTATGATTACTATTGGGCTTCTATCTTTAAGGTCATTTCACTTTTGAATTCTCTCAATTATGGTCTGTAGAAATCTAAACTCAAAGTCTCAATTGCCATATGCAATAACGCTGTTTCGTTAAGTTGGCTATTTGTGCCTGGAAGAATAGTCATGTCACTGCTCAGTGTAGGAAGTTGCAAATAGTGACGAGCTCACCTGCAAACTGGATTTTTGATATTGTATGGTAGCTCATTTATGGAGTAGCCTCTAGTATTTTCATTTCTAAATATCACAAAGGGTTGCTAGTTTTGGTCATCCACTTGGAGCAAACTATTAATTATTTATTTGCTGGTGCAGGAGAAATTGAGCACATCCCATGGCCTAGTATAACCACTAAACATATATCGTTTATTAAAAGACAAATCTTCTATTCACTCTGCACCAGATCCCTATAAAATTTTTTCAAAGAATGAACTGATTGGAAATCAACTTAATAAGTTGATGTATGTATTCCATTGTAGCTTTTGAGTAAGCCTAGTAGTGAGTTAACACGTGATTGTGGTCTCAGTTCAACATAATTCTCGTCTCTGATGTTTTCGAAAATATTTAGAAACTCAGGAAATCTTGCTTGATCTGTGTGCGACTGTGTGGACGGATTTTTGCTTTGAATATATAGGCTCTTAGATAGCTGACTCTTGACATTTCAACTCAAGAGAAGAGTGCTTTGTGCTGTTGTTTTGTACTGTCCTATCTCTCCTTGTTCATACAAACTCACTTCTTCTGCCTTGTTTGTATTTTATACACCTAATTTTTTTTTGCTAGTGGGTAGAATACCTATTTTTTCTTAACCTGTAAATGTTTTTCTACGAGATTTATTTGTTGTTTGCTATCTTAGCATACGATTCCGACACTGTAAAGCAGAGAAAGACATTTGAATTACTTGTAAATTCGTTTCAACTTGTTTTTTTAGCTTGATTGTGCTTTTCTTTGTCCGCCCGATTAATAGTCGCTCACATTCATTTAGGGTTCCCCTTCACCTTATTCATTCTTTTCTTCATCTGACTATGTTATAGAAAAGACATCAGGGGGATTTGCAGGTGTAAATATATAAATGGTGAATAACCGGCTGCTTACTATTGTGAACTAGTGTTTTTATGGTAGAGTGGATGCGATGGTTAGTTGAATTCTCTGCTTCAAGTCACATTCAGCTGAATGCAATATATTTCTGTGTATTGTGTTAAATCACTTATATACTTAATCCTGTCACTGAAAGAACATTGCTGACTGCTTTGCTGTAGTAGGCGATATTAGGGCATATAAAGTGAACTTTGCAGACTCTTACAGCATGGTCCCATGGTACTTTTATCCATTTAAATGTTTAATTGTATCGATCAGTTTTTTCATCCATGATGATGATGATGATATAGTTTCTAATGTTGCTGACTAACTAGCTTTAGTATCCTTCATATATTTTTGAATTTATCTAACTTTTGCTCCTCCTCAACTGCTAGGTAGAATTTAGAGACCATTTTTCAGGCCGGACATTGCTTGGTTTGGCAGAAGCTCCAAAGGAGGCTCTTCCCAGTGACTGTAGGCCGAATTTTTCAACTGCATGGTTGACTAAGCATGCATTGAAGGTGGCCTTATTATTCTTAACTGTTTTGCACATGTTGGGCCTTTTATATATGAATTATTGCTTTACATCTACACCTTTTTTCAACATTAAATTTTAAATTCTTCTCCGCATTCAAACTTGGAAGCTTGAATAGAAGCTCCGAAAGACTGAACTTTTATTTTCCGATTTGACTTTCTGCTGAATGCTGATATGCCATAAATTAGGTGAATGAAACTTATGACTGCTGGTATACCTCTACCCTATCAAAGATCGAATTATTTGAAGACAGTTACTTTGGTTGCCAAGCGAAGGATCCATCTTTGTTAGAAATGCTGCGAAGATACTCCGTTCTGTGAGCACATTAACTCTTCTTATTGTTCTATCTTATACTTTGTATTTATTATTTAGCTCTTTTATTGAGAAATATAGTCTTCTAATATGAGCCATGAGGCCCATGACAGTCACTCCCAGTCTCTCACACATTGCTTCTCTTTAAAATTTCCTAAGTTGTCCATATCATTAAGACTTGTTTTTATAAAGATATGTGAAATATGCTGTTTTGAAATCAACTTTCTAGGAAAGATTATCGCATACATACCGTCACAATGATGCTGAATCTTTAGAAGGGGAATCTTGTGTTTTCTGTAGGCTTCCAAATCACTGCTGTCATAACACTCTTTATAAACTAGATAAAACGTTTCTGATATCTAGCTACACATTACTGATCAACTTTGATTATCTTGTAGTCCTTGACTCCCTGCATGTTAGTTTTTCTACATTCAAATTTTGGATGTGAATGTAAGAAATCGAACATATACCTGTTCATTGCTGCTCGTAATTATCATTGTCTCATCATTGGGTGTCATGTTACTTCAACTCTATTTGACCTCTCATAACTACGCCTGACGCTAATGCTTTGGCATGGGTGTGAGTGGACACTTGGACACTCGACACATGAAAATTTCTCGAAAAAAATAGTCGAGCTAGATACCTCTATGGCTCTATCCAGTCCAGAAACATAGCTTTTGTACCATGATACTCATTCAGAATATCTCACTTTCATCACAGGTGTGTGAAAATGATCCAGTCATGGTTATCTGGTCAGCTGCAAGCTAAGAATACTGTATTCGGGATGGTTATTGGCGTCATAGTTGGCATCTTCACAGCGGTGATAACCATAGTCTCATTTGCAATATGCCAAACGCTGCTGTCCTCGTTTCCCCGAGCTGTTACGAAAGTGTTAGCCTGTCTTGTTCGTCGCGTGTTGTTCAGCCGAATGTTTTTTCTGGTGGCGTACTTTTCAGTTGTGGGATGGGTAACAGTTCAATATGGCAAACAGCTTGGGCTAGGAGATCTTTTTGTAGAATATTAGCGTCGGACTTTGTTTGTATCCTTTTGATGTATACTCGGTATATCTTGTACATTGTCAGAGAGCAGCTTTTGTGTAATCTGCTAACGCAGTTGATGTGTATGCGAACCCGGATGTTCATACTAAATAGGCCATCCATTACACGTGATATTTCACAATTTGAATTATTCCATCAAACATATGTAAATCATTTACGAAATAGTAGGTACTTTTATAATTGGTTGTGGACTGGTTTGTCAGTGTTATTTTTCGTGAAACTTGGACGTGAAAAATACTTGTTATGCACTCTTACATTATAAATCGTTAGGAAGAGGAGAGTGTTACAGCACCGTCTCAAATCATATTCATAAGATTTCAAAAGTGTGCAGTATGCGAAAAAAAATATATAAAAATCCTCGAGAATAACGTGAATTTTACAATCAACATAAAATTGTGCCTATGGGCAATACGTAGCCTTTTAAATTATTCGTCATCTAACTAGAATACAACTTCCAACAAAACAAATTGTAGACAGCTTTGCAATAGTAACTGGCAAAATATGTGTTCCTCTCTTGTTTCTCATGGTTCAGTATGGCCATAATTTGCAGCAGGACACAGGAGAGACAGTGACAACGAGCTTAACCTGGTTCAAGCTCAACTTGGCATTGTCGTCTATCTTTCTGTATCTCCCAAATCATTCGTCGTCAGAGTCACCAAACGTAATCTTGGTTGCTTTAGGAGCATCGGCAGTTATCTCTTTGAAATGTGCTCCATAGAGCTTCGACTCCTACAATAACAAGTTTAGGTTAAGTCTATACACCAGATCCAGTAGAAGCTCAAAATGTCAAAAAGAATTCGATCACAGATTACACACAATTAAATAATTATTTGTATCACATCAGCTCAAGCAGAAGCCAAAATGCCGACCACACCCTCATTTCAAACACCCTGAAGTCACAACTCAGTCACAGCTGTCTTAAAACGAGTGCAAGAAAGGGAGGATGAGATGTAGATAAATACCTTCTTTTTGACATGTGTGCCAAATTTAACGAGATCAGGAGGAATATGTTGCCCAGCTTCCCTGAGAACGTTCACCAGCTCACCAGCAAGACCCTGTAACAGTTTGTCATCAGCAAAATCAATAAATCAAAACAATAAAAAAAAGGCAAGAATTGCTAAGCGATTCCAAGAACAGAATCCGACCTTATTTTCTTTGGTGAAAAATGTATGAGCGACCCCCTTTTTACCAGCTCGTCCAGTTCTTCCTATTCTATGGACATAATCTTCTGTAGTCAGGGGAAAGCTGTAATTGATAACTACTTCGACGTCTGGAATATCCAATCCTCGGGCTGCCACATCGGTCGCTATCTGTAGAAGCAAGTTTTTTTAAGAATAGAACGGCTTATCATAAAGACACATTACATCTTACGTCATAGTTCAGTTACGCCATCTTACACTGCTCATACAAACAAGAGTTGCAGGAAAAGTGAACAGACCACAATCTTAAGAGTTTTTAGTTCGTCGTCCATTGTCACAGTTTCAAGTTTCTAAAGAAACGAGTAGCTTTCTGGAACTCGTAATTACTTATGAGGTTGGATTATGGCCAAAATTGGTTTTACTTAAGCTTAGAAAATGTAAGCACATTACTGAGACAAAACTAATGTAGCGCATGTAAACAAACTAATTGTAAGTATCTTCGTCGCTTCCTCACTCAACAAAATTACACTGCAACCTTATTTCGAGGGAGGGATTTGGAGGGTGGAGGGGACGGAGAGATCCATTTTCTTTCCCACTAGTCAAATTAAAATCATTCGAGAAATATTTGGAAAGAAACGACCCTCTCCATTTGTATCCAAACAAATGATAAAAGAAGTCTTATGAATTGTATTGAAGACCATACCAAAAGAGGACATGTTCCACTCTTGAACAAGGCTAGAGATTTTGTCCGTGCTGCTTGCTGTTTACCAGCATGTATACCGACAACATTCCAACCCCTGAAAACAAAGTAAACAAAATCTTTACAGAAATCAAGGAGAAGACACACCAATGCCCAGCATGAAAAGTTTCGGAATAAATTCTATACCTTCCTTGAAGATATCTCTCAACCCTATCTGCTTCCTTCTGGTACAAGACAAAAACTATTACCCTATTCCTGCTCAACGAAAAAAATGTAGACATTAGTCAGATGCTTCAGCGCCAATAACAGAAATCACGCAATATAGCACGATAGTAGCATCATCACAACCTCCCTCCCACAACTAGACACATCTAACATAAATTATTATTTTCTTTACAGAATTGTAGTGGTCCTATAACAATTCTTTTCACTGTCAATTACGGCACTCAGACACTTCATTCTAGCAGCGTCTTACGCGTCTAACAATCTTAATATTTCCACAAGATAAAAACTCCGACACTTCATATAGACCAACAATGAGAAACTTTCTAGCAAAATAGTTGTGTCCAACACTCGACACAGTCTCACATCTAACACTTGTAGGCGAATCGAGAAACACAAACTGTCCGCTAGAAACTTACATAGTCAAATCATCATAGTCATCAAGCATTTTAAATAATAATATCCACGAATGAAATACCTCTGGGACTTGTGGTATTTCTCTAGAAGAGACAGAAGGCGGTTGTCACGTGTATATTCTTCCAAGACCTAAAATAGGCAGCAATAGTAATGTGAGACAATAATGATACTTGCACACTTTCAGGCACAATCATAAAGATCATTTTATAAGGGCTCACCTCTACTATCTGCATGACATCATGGTTGGCAGCCAAATCTTCTGAACCAACCACTACCTAAGATGCAGAAAAAAATTTACAAATATAATCATAAGAACCGATTCAACACGGCTGGGTTCCCTACAACTCAATTACAAAGTCTCACCTTAATCGGATTGGGGTCCATAAATTCTTGGGCTAGTTGATGAACTTCCGTAGGCCAAGTGGCACTGAACATCACCATTTGTCGGGCTGGACAATTTTATATTGTTAGTCATACAGCAAAAACCAAAAATATGCATACAACTTTCAGCTACTTCTCTGAGCAAAATGCAACTAAAATAAGACCTGTATTTCTAACGAGGATACTTAAGTACTCACGACTCCATAGTCCATAGATGTTAGCAAACATTTGATTATGACATGCAAAAGTACGTGGTTTTTTAGGGAACCTCTTTCGAGAGAAAGGGTCGTGAGAGAGACGTTGAGTTTGAACCAGTTCAAGTAGGCAACAATGAACATTTACAAGGGTTTATTTCCACGCCTAAGGATTTACATGATGTTCGCTTCTCATGAACATCATCCATGCCAAAAGGTAAGAGTTACGGAGTAGTTTATTAGAAACTGAGTTTCAAACAAGGCAACAGATAAAGAAAAATGCATACTCGAACTTGTCTGGCTCAAAATAGACCTAACATCTTGCTCAAAACCCATGTCAAGCATCCTATCTGCTTCATCCAAAACCTGAAAGGAAGACAGAACTCAGACATCTTTGGTTCATATAACATAACAAAAATTATTAAGCACCCAGCTAGAATCTGTCAAAACATGTAAAAGGGATACCTGACATGTAACAAACACGTGAAATTTATAGTGAAGTCGTAAACTACGTTGGCAGAAACACAACCACTAATTCAGAGGGTAAGTGTGTCTTGGACCTCTTGGTAACATCTAAATGAATGAAAAAATTAACAGCAAAAACCACTTTAAACACCACGAAACATCCCCTAGTTAGTTTAAACAGCAAAAACCACTTTAATCATGGAACGATATGTGTGCATCGTAGACCTGATTAGTTTGTCTTTTATTGTGGATACGATAGACTGAAAATGTATACAGCATACTTACCACAAAGGATGCATCTTTCAAATAGCATTTACCCATTTCAATCAAATCTTTCAGACGTCCTGGAGTCGCAATGACGATATCCTGAAGTCACAATTAGGATGGACACACGTAAGATCCTCTAGCATATAGGAGAAGGAGCTTCACAACCTTATTTAAACACATTATGTGACAATTTTTGCTTTGCATATGTAAATGATTGTTACCGGTTCGCGAGAATCTCTTCTGTTAGGGAAACTTTCAGACATAGAGTGTATAGAAGAGAAAGGTTGAATTGAAAGCTTACCACCCCAGATTTCAAGGCGGCCAATTGAGGTCCTTTCGAGGTACCACCATAAAAGCATGCAGATTTTACACCACATGATTGCCCGGCGTCAACAAGAACATCAGCAATCTATCACCAACAAATACACGTCATAAACAACTCCTTAAGAGCACAATCTTCTACATGGCTACACTACAGATGCATATTACCATAATACATACCTGCTGTGCGAGCTCTCTAGTTGGCGATAAAATAAGGCAAAGCGGATTCACTCTCCTCGACTTATCAGCTTTTCTCTTGCCCAATACATGCATCATTGCGGGAATACCAAAAGCCAAGGTCTTGCCTGCATTGCACTCACAAAAGCTCGACATTACATCTTGCACACTCCAAAAAAACATTTAAGATATCCAAAATCGTAATCATCTCTATGCATTATCATCAACACAGTGTAAAAAAAATCCACCTTACACATCACAATATCACCGTCAACTTTCAACTCACCATTGTTCATACTC
Source organism: Gypsophila paniculata (assembly GCA_032274805.1). Taxonomy (NCBI): domain Eukaryota; kingdom Viridiplantae; phylum Streptophyta; class Magnoliopsida; order Caryophyllales; family Caryophyllaceae; genus Gypsophila; species Gypsophila paniculata. The sequence continues at coordinate 4,968 of JAUEKU010004076.1, read as the reverse complement.
CCTCCGTCTGGTTTTTTATTTTTTGGGCCATAGATTTCGAATCAAGGTACACTATTACCATTTAACAAACCAACTAAACCATGGTTTTAAATCAAGGCGAAAACACCAAAATGCAACTAAACTATAAAGCTTTTGAAGAGCTCCACGACCTTATCATACCGCATTTTGGACCAATATTGGCCAAATATCATCATTTCTAGAGCCGGCAAAAATAAACACGACACGAAAACACGACACGAACCCGACACGAAATTAACAGGTTTGGGTAAGGATGTCTTGACCCATTTAAGTAATTGGGTCGACACGAACCCGACACGAAAAAAACCTGTTTAAATAAATAGGTCGGGTAGGATGACACGATAACCTATTAACGAATTTAAAAGATAATATGTACTCACAAACTTATTAATTACATATTGATGTTTACTTTAATATCATTTTGCTACATAGTTTAATATGTCATAATTGATCAATTTTTAATTGATTGTTAACATTTTTGTGTACACATGTATATATTAATTTTGACAGCTCATAAAATGAGCTAAACAGGTTATACAAGTTCAGTGGGTTAAACACGGGTTAAAATTTGACCTGTTTATTATAAATGGGTTACACAAGTTAGGTTAGGTCGTTTAAAATATAAATAGGTCGGGTTTGGGTCAAGTACTAATGACCTGTTTAACTAAATGGGTTGGGTTTGGGTTGAAGGGGTTGTGACCTGTTTATATGTGACATGAACACGAACACGACACGACACGGCCTGTTTGTCAGAGCTACTCATACCCAGAACTAATATGAACATGTTATAATTTCATTTCGTGCAAAAATAATAATTTAAAATATTTATAAAATCAGATTTAACTCATGGCATATAAAATGCATTCATACTAGTGAACATGTTCTAAAAGTTTATTCTATTTTATGCATACTTTCCAAATAATATAAAATACTTTTAAAATAGTATCAAAAGGCTTTTAAAACATATTTTGAAATAGGAATAATTTATATTAAGATCCTCCACGAAAATCCTTTTAAAACCCGTCTTAAAAATGCAAAATCGACTTCAAATAGGCATGTATGTGTCTCGGCTTTGAGAGGCCAAAATCAGAATTTTTGTGAGTTTATTTGAGAGAGTTTATTTGAGAGAATTTTCAGATTTGTAAAGAGAAAAATGAGTGAATGAATTGTAGTATTTATAGGTAACTTTGGGTGATAAATCTTATGCTTGCAACCGTATGAATGAATTGGTTTTGGGAGATGAATGCTCTTCATTTTTTGTTCCAATTTAATAATATTTTTAAGGGAAATTTCACAAGAATAATCCTAACTATGCAGGGTTTTCTCAAAATAATCCCAAATTTAATTATTCTCAAAATAAACCAAACTATTAAATGCACTTCTCAAAATAAATTTTCGGCATTTTTTTTCGAGGTTTTTTTGAAGCGATTTTTTTAGTACCTAATGTAGTAAGGATTTTTAAACTTTTTCACTAATTTAAACGATCTTTTCAGAAGTTTTGAGTGATTTTAACATCCGTCAAAGAATGACTATAATTTATTTTGAGAAGGTTATTCAATAATTGGGTTCATTTTGAGAATAATTAAAGTTGAGATTATTTTGAGAAGACCATAGTTGCGATTATTCATGTGAAATTTTCCTATTTTTAATGACTTTTAATATGGTATTTAGAAAATAGAAATCAGCTTTTATTATGCAAAGTATTTGTGCCCAAATAATAAAATACAAGTTTGAAAAATAAATGGTGAAATATGTGTGCGTACTGTGTGAATTAGTGGGTATAATGAGTTAATTTTGTCACTTGTTTTTATTAAATGGTCTCCATAATACAAATATATAAAATAAATCGTTGGAATATAAATTTGTATAAATTAATATCATAAAAATAATTATTATATAAGTTGAATATAGTGTGAACAAAAATAAAAAAAAACAATGCATGGGAATAATATGTGTTAGACGTGTGACTATACTACCATGCACAATTAATTTGTTCTTTTAATTATTACTCAATGGCTCATAAAATAAAAATCCCTAATTAAATATTCTTAGAAAGTAACTACTATAAATAGATTTCAAAAATTTCGGGTATTACACCATGGACGAAGCGCAGGTGAACTATGCTACAACAGAGAAAGAATTGCTCGCGGTGGTATATGCGCTTGATAAATTCACATCATATCTTGTGGGGTCTAAAGTGGTAGTAACTACTACAAATAGATTTCAAAAATCTCGGGTATTGCACCATGGACGAAGCGTAGGTGAATTATGCTACAACCGAAAAAGAATTGCTCGCGGTGGTATATGTGCTTGATAAATTCACATCATATCTTGTGGGGTCTAAAGTGGTAGTATACACTGATCATGCCGCTTCTAAGTATTTTCTCGCTAAGAAGGAGGTGAAACCTCGCCTTATTCGATGGTAACTATTGCTCCATGAATTTTACTTAGAAATTCGGGACAAGACTGGAGCCGAAAATGTGGTAGCTATCCATTTATCTCAACTTCGATATGAGGACGGGGTTCCAACCCCTATTGACGACTCGTCTCCGGATGATCATTTATTGGCTATTACAACGAGCACACCATGGTTTGCTGACTTCGCCAACTATCTTGTCGGAGGCATTCGACCTCCGGATCTGCAATATCAGAAGAAGAAACGATTTCTTCAAGACGTGCGACATTAGTTTTGGGATAATCCTTATCTGTTTCGAGAATGCACCGATGGCATTTTCTGGCATTGTATTCCCAAGAGTGAGCTGCACTATATTCTCCTTCGGTGTCACTCTTCTCCTTATGGTGGCCACCATGGTCCACATAAGACCTTTGCTAAGGTCTTACAGTCCAGTTTCTAATGGCCTTTGATCTTGAAGGATGCTCATTCATTTGTCCATTCATGCGATCCTTGCCTACGGACCGGTAATATATCGCGTAGCCACGAAATGCCTCAGACAGGCATCCTAGAGGTTGAAATTTTCGACGTTTGGGATATATAGACTATCAAAGACTATTTCCCTCCTCTCATGCGAATCGTTACATTCTTGTGGCCGTTGACTACGTTTCCAAGTTGGTGGAGGCTATTTTTCAAGGTGGTGATCAAGCTATTCAAGACGATTATATTTCCACGTTTAGGTGTCTCGGGAGCAATAATTAGTGATGGTGGTTTGCACTTTCACGAACGTCAATTTGCTAGCTTGTTGAAGGAATACCGGGTTTCACATCAAATTGGATTGGGTTATCACCCGCAGACAAGTGGCCAATTAGAATTATCCAACCATGAAATTAAGTCGATTTTGGAGAAGATTGTCGGTAAGTAGCGTAAGCATTGTAGTACTAAGCTAAATGATTCCTTATGGGCATACCGAACTGCATTCAAAGCCCCAATCGTGACGTCTCCTTACCGGTTGGTTTATAGAAAATCTTGCCATTTGACAATCGAACTTGAGTATAAAGTTTATTGGCAATTAAGGAATTTAATATCGATCCCAAACTCGTCAGTGTGAAGAATAATTTAACTGAATGAGCTAGATGAATTTAGATTGCATGCTTATGATAACGCTCGAGTGTACTATGAGCGAACGAAGGAATGGCATGATAAATGCATCATTCCACGCGACTGTCAAGTAGGTGACAAAGTTCTTCTGTTCAATTTCAGGCTAAGGTTATTCTTGGGTAAGCTGAAATCCTAGTTGTCAAGTCCATTCACTATCATTTCCGGTAATACATTTGGGTCGGTTGAGCTGATAACCAACAAAGGCAAGGCATTTGAAGTCAATGGTCGACGCCTTAAGCATTATTACGAGGGCGCTTTCATTGGTGTATTCGAAGTTGTGGATCATCATCTCTTGGATTCTTCCAACTGTTAAGGGTAGTAATTCGGTCGTGCAGGACCGTTACAAATCAGCACTAACTGAAAAGCAATCCGACTTTTAATACGATTTTTAGTATTTTGTGTGTTTTAGTTAGTTTTATATTAGTTTATTTTAATTTAAGTGAAGTGAGGGAGATTTCTAATATCTACATTGAGTTTGTGCAGGTCGTTTTTCGTCGATGGGTTCAAAGGATGGCCACAATGCCATCCCAACATCACAAGTTTGAATCAATCGAGCTTATACTGGGCTCAATCTATTCGCAAGGACGAAAAAAGAGGCAGAAAGTCTGCCACCAATCAAGCTCGATCGAGCCAAGCAAATAATCGATTGAGCCAGATTCAACTCAGTCGAGCACGTCTCTGCTCGATCGAGCACACATGTCGCATCGCGATTTAAAGCAACAGTAACACGAGTCTGACTTATACCTTATAACCCAAAATTCGACACCCTCACTATCTAAACTCTATCTCCCTAACAAATCCACCATTAAGACCACCCAGACACCTCCAACACCATCAACAACTACCAAATCTTCAACAAAACTCCTTTTCTACACAAAAACAAGCACAAAACTAACCCAAAAGCCTCCCAAATCACCCAAAATTGATTTTTTTGATCTTGGGGTTCACACTTTGAATCTCCAAATTAATTTGGAGCTTTTGCTTCTACAGTCGGGTTTAGCCTAATTCAACCCTTCCACATCATTTCCCATCCTCACAAACACCAAAATCAATCAAAAATTCGATTTTAATTTTGAAGTTAGGGTTTAAGGGGTCCGAATTATTGGGGCGATTTTTGGTTCGTTTTTGCTCAAGTTCCGTGCTCCATGGCACCTAGAGGGAAGCCAAAAAGGGTAGCTCCTTACTGCCTGTCATTGCACCAGTTCTAGGGCACCCGCTCGTATAGTTTCGCAACCAGCTGCAGCGAGACAACTACGTACGACTTTTAAACATGGTACTTACTCTAACTCGTGTGATTGATAGAGCCTGGATGTGGGAGTGCGGGACTTAGACTTAGAAGAGCCGTTAGTTGATATGCTTAATCAAACTGGTTTTGGTGGCTTGTTTACCTTGAACCA
>JAUEKU010003966.1:0-15079 GCA_032274805.1 Gypsophila paniculata | reverse complement strand
AAAAGGTAATTTGAGTATTTATTATCAAAATTATAAACCAAAAGTGCATTATAATGAAGGAAGAATGTAACTTTTTTATATGCATAGTACTCATCAGTGTGGATCCTCTGTCCCATTCTGCGCCCCATCCACTCAGAATAATTTAGAAATATTTATATCACATAAGATATGAGGTGTCAAAAAAATAAGTGAATGAGACATAAGATGAGACTCAAATGTGGGACATATGATCTCTACTCAGTACTCATTGGTTACTATTTACATTTTTCATTCAATCTTTGTGTATATCGTATGACCGCCTGACCAGCCTCTCTATATACATACTTATTAATTATAGGGTTAAGTTGATTAATTATCTACATGTCATATGTGAACTTACTTTAACTCTTATATACTTTCAAACACAAAACAATCAGTATTATAAATAAAATAATTAAGAAACACCCGTAAATTATACGGGTTACAAAACTAGTTAAAAACATAAAACCCTAGATTTTTGCTATGGATGCTGATGTCGTTAACGTATTAGTTTTTGGATCTAATATCCCTAGATCATCCATCATGGAGCATATTTTGACTTTGACTTTTGGTGTTTGCTTGGGTCAATATTTATGCATGGTAGTGCCGTGTTTCCATTAGTTTTAATGGATTACGATAGTTTTGGGTCGTGGTGGTTGATGTGGGCTACCTGGTAGCACCAGGTAGCCCGTGCCACTCCAATGGCGGTGGGTCGTCGGAGTGAGACTAAAACCCTAGCAAGAGGACGAAGAGCTCTCCACAGGAAACCCTAGAGAGACGGCCGGTATAGCATTATTAAATAGTTAACATTATTGATTACAAAGTATTATATAAAAAATTAGGATCTAAATTTTGTGCTACCCCTTCTTTAAACTGGGCAGTGGTCGATCTGGGTCGTGGTGGTGGCCGACCTGGGTGTTCCAAGTGGTTTCAAATTGGATTACCATAATTACTATATTTCCACTTAACTATGTATATCAACTTTTTTTTCCACAGGATGACACTCACGTTGGGGGCTTGATGTTGAAAGCCAATCGTGCAACCATGGGGGTTATGGTGATTTCACGGGATTTCGAAGTCGATGAAGCAAACAACTATGCCCAATTATTTTATACCTTATTTAAACCAAAAAGCATCCCAGCAAAATTACTTATTGTGCTGAACCAATTTGACGCTCCTGAGGATTTCACTTGCGATTTTGAAACAAAGGCGTTAAGTTTGGTAGATTCGTGGAGGAATTGGCTCGGTTGGAGAGGTTATCATATCGCTTTCTTTATTATTTTTCTTTCTTTGATTCACGTTTCTCAAGTATTTTAGGCTTAGGGTCATAGTGTAATCTGCGTTACCATTTGCCTCAAGGCAATCTTTTTATGTACTGTGTACACGTTTAATTGCTTTAGGGTTTTAGGTTTTATGGTTCTTTATAAAGAAAAGACATGGTTAAATAGAATTTGTTGTAGCGAATATGATTCATGGTTAATTGGTTATGATTATGATCATCAATAATACTAATGGTTTTACCAATGTCTACTTTTTCTCAGGGTTTGCAATGAACATTGTAAATTTTTATGCCTCGAAGCCAACAGGAGTGCAGAATCTTTTCCAGGACTTAGATAATTTAGCAGCATCAACAAAGCCTTCTTGCTTAAGGTAAAACCCCATTCTCCTCATTATGTCACCGGTGTGTCGCTAAAGGCAATAATTCGCCAACTCATCACAAAGCATAATAATTTGACAAGCAATTGTGAAATAAAGGTACGAGCTTTGATGAATTTCAAATGATAAACCGGAACTTGTATGCCAATTCATCCCAGTTTAACCATATAGAGAAGTTAATGTGAGTAAGTACTAATTGCTTTTATTAGGACTAGTCATTCTCTTTTGTTTCTCTCAATTGAATTCTTTTGTTAACTTAATAAAAATGGTTATTTTTCTCTCAGTTGAATGCTTTTGTTAACTTAATAAAAAGGATTATTTTTCTTTCAGTTGAATGCTTTATTTTGTTAAATTGATCATAATTGCTTATGTTTTGTTACTTGATAAAAAAAAAAGGTTGTTTATTGTATGCCGATTCATATAAAGACCATCAAACAACCCGATTCAGCAATCAATACTGGCAAATAAGTTAATCAAATATTTAAGCAAGCGATTAAACAATGATAGGCAACGATATAAATAATGAGAAACCAATAGTATCAAAGAGATAGTAAAGGATTATAAACCTCACAAAGGATTGATAAAATGAATAATTACACCCAAGTAAATCTTTGACGTAAAGAGTGTAACTATTTATTTTTCCCAGAGACACATTTGGTACTATTGAGCAAATATTTAGTCTCACCGAGCGAGTTTTTCAACTAATGTGGGAACAACTTGAGGAGATTGATGTTCGCTTGGATACAAAAGGTAATGATCCAAGTATTTGGCTTGCGAGAGCTGTATGTTTGTATGAAGCTGGGTTTGTGCTGGGAGAGACTGAAGAATCTTCAAAAGAATCTTCAAAAAAGATTCATGTTGCTTTCATGGCTGCACAGAAGGCTGCACAGAAGGCTCCCGAAATGGGCCTCGACAATAATTTCTTGTTCTGTATAATTATGAGGTAATATGTCACTATGCTTGTGTATAAGACGTACTAAATTCGTGTTATTTTCAACTTTATTTATTTATTTTGAACTACTTTTATAGGTTCAATTTGTTTACAGAATTCAACTTGTTTAACTTTGTAGTCATGGATATCATCAGAAAAAAGATTACAAAGAGTCTATAGAATATGATGACAAAGCTAGTCGTTTAGCTTTCAATGTTGACGAGTTGTCGAAATATTATCTAGAAGCAGCAAAGACCCGAAGAGAAGTGGCTGATAAAGGTTGGTACTGGTGAATGACTTTAAGTCTTTAACCGTCAACAAACATAAATAAACATGTTTTTATATTGATCACGAGACATGCTAATGGAGATTTTAGTTTCATGTGTGATAATTTTTTGTTTTTCTCAATGAAATCAGAATTGATAAAGCAATGTGCGGTAGCCGTGCCCGAACCTCCCGAACTTAATGTGGCTGCCCAACTCGGGGTGTCTGAGACACAAAGTTTGATGGTACTAACTAATTTTAAATTTTCATTTGTATAGAAAGTTGACAATTTTGTTTTCTGTCAACTGTCATTGTTGGTGAATGTTAAACTAACTATTTTACCCAAAAAAACTGCTACTAAAAGTTCTTTATTTTCACCAAAAAAAAAAGCTACTACTAAAGCTGTTACTCGTATTTCTTATTGCAGATTGAAGCTGTTTCTGTGAATAAGTACTTGATAAATCCGGTAAAAAGAGGTTGCCTTTACAGCGGAACTCTTAGTTCGAGTTTGCTGCGTTCAAGTTCGAAGATGTCTTTTTTCCCGTTTGATGAGACTTTGTTCGAAAAATACGACATATTTTTTTTAAATCTTGGTTGTCAAAAATATACCAACCAACTGTTCATAATTGCTTTTATGCCTATATGCCATAATTAATTTTGCCAAAAATATACCAACCAACTGTTCATTTAATATTTCCTAAAAAATAACGAAAAACATATAGAACTTCAAGCCTTCAATTGCGATCAAAGTTTCAAAGTACACTTCAATTGGCGGTTTTGGGACAAGTACTCCAAAAATCCACACTTTATCAATTATTGACTTCGTTAAATCGAAAGTTAATTCTAATTACTCCATTTTTATTACTCTTTAAACATACAACTATATTATTTGCTATTAGTTTAGTGAAAAATTATTAATTTTGAAACTGAAATTGCAATTATTATAATATCATGTGTGTTGTTTGTTGGGGTTGTTCCCCAAATTTATTTATCTTGTATATTTGAAGTTTACAATGGGGAAAAATATTAAACTAGTTGAGTTTTTTTAAAGGAAAATAGATAAAACTTCAAGTAAGGAGACGAACGGAAACTTTTCTTAACTCTCCCGATATCTACAACAACTGCGAACTAGTTTGCTCGGCAATGAATATTGTTAAGACAACTCGTCGCAATAAGAACAAAGCTTCTTTTTTTGAGAATTTTATGATCCTCCACATCGAACGAGAGATAGCAGCAAACACATTTAAGATTACATCGATCATAGATGCATTTCGAGACTTTAAAGAACATCGAGTTATATTCTATTTGTTGTTAGTAATATCGATTTGATGTTATTTTTTAATGCTGACACATTTTATGGTTATGTTGATTAGCTAAAAAAATTAGTTCTATGTATGTAAAATTTCGGCCCTTGTAAGAATTAAGTCCTAACTCAGTCCCTGTTCATAAGTTAGAATGATTGTGACAATTTATACCATATTGCCATAGATGATGTATTCTTAGTTACATTTTTGTTGTGAAATTTGTCTTGGTTATGATTTTGTTTGCTTGAAGAAAATGATGTGTTATTGACTGAAAAATCTGTTAATGCTATCAACAACATTATGCTATTGTCTCACGGGTTACCTGGAGCCTGGAGGTCAAATGTATGTACTTTACGCCATTTGTTTATGATGTTTGCGGTTATATGTGAACTTCTGCGGTTTTCAAGTTCTTATTACGAGATTTTATGTGCTTCGAAGTATTGCTGCGAAATATTTGTAGGCCATCAGCTACTTGCAGCAGACATAGATATATGAATGCTTTATTGACCCTCGGAAATTTTGGCAGATTGCTTGTGAAATCTTCTGTCTGGTTTGTGATTTTGTTTTAATGAGGTGCAATTGGCTTGTTTCTCGTGGTCTTACCTAGCGGTTTAGCCTCATGAGTAACTGTTTCTATGTACTCCGTAGTATGACTAGTATCAGTATCACATTAGACTCCTCTATGTCTATGAAATCGTATCATTTTAGTCACTCTTTCCTTTTGATACTTGATACCTCAAATCGCAATGTTCTTTGTTTTGTGTAAATTTTTATGCCTTTACTGGTATTTGGATTGAACTTTTTGTGATACTTCGAACTTTTATACACTTTTGAGTGTTCTGCATTTGAAGTAATCGAAGATTGGATACAATGTCTGCAGGAGCATGTTTGGTGGTGGCAGTGCAAATCCTCAGTTTCTAGCTCCTTTGGATAATGGCAGGTTACCATACAATTGCAATGCAGTACCACCAATGCAATTTGATGGTTAGTTACTGTTTGTCAACTCATGTTATTTTTTTTTTTTTGTGTGAGCATTTGTCGTCTTTTTGGTTCACGTTGTTTTGAGTTTCCGATTGTGTGTGAATAAAGTCTTTTGGAGGGAAGGCATTAGCGTTCTATTATATATGTGGTTGTTTCCATACAGAGACCATGTAAATTACTCCGCCTTATTTAGCAGATAGGTGAGTTTTGCTAACTCACTCGGTGCCATTTTGTGCGTTCAATTATCTGAGGGGCAGTTAAAAGGAGAGCCTACCACTGTCTTGCTGTTTGTTACCGCAATCAATAATATGATTGCCTGTAAGTTAATCTGGTTCAAGATACAGAGTTTCCTGAATCCTAATATTCTACCAAATCAAAATGATTGTTGGAAATCTGATGGCTTTTTTATATATAGCTTCATTTACTGTCAAACATTGTCTTCAAGATACTCTCAAGTTTAAAAAAACTGATCCTTTCTTTGGACGGGTTTGGAGGGAGAGGAGGGGAGGGACAGGTAGGGTAAGAGGGAAATGGAAGGATCTGTTTTCCTCCGTCCAAGCCAAAATCAAAACTGAAAATCCTTTCAACTGTCCAATATTCGGTATTTGGAAGAAAAATGCCAATGCTCCATTCTCCAACACCCGCCCTTCCTCCATTTCGTGTCCCTCCCCTTCTTTTCCCTGCGAACCACTATCCGAAACTATGCCTGTGTGCTATATGCCTCTCTTAAGAACTTTTAATTGATGACGTACTAAATCTTATCAACAATTCACATTGGCTCTAATGGCGGCACAATGAACACGATCGGAAACAATAATTCATCCTTGGTGAATCTGCCTACGATATTCAACACAGTTGACCCCTTCTTCAGTCAGAACAAGCTTCCTATTACCTTAAATGATGGGATTGGACGGGACAAAGGAGGGCAAGCCAGAAGCATATGGAAGCAGATACCTGTATCTACTGGTCTCAGACTCTCATATGGAGACGAGGATCACATTTCCTCCAACTCACTTGCTTCTGAAACTGAAATGGTTAAACTTTGCTCTGTTCTGTCCCACCACGACAATCTACAAAGCGATGAACTTGATCAGTATATCAGAATACAGGTGAGATTGTCTTTTGAGTTCACTAAAATTTCAGCTAGTCAAAAGTTTGCATTGGCATTACACAGTGTTTGTTTTTCATTGCATTTTTCCTTTTATTAGTAATTGTAACTGGTTGAATGCTTGCATCAGAAATTCAGAATTGCGTGTCAAATTATCGGTCATGTTACTCATGTATTACTGCATTTTGGTCTGTCTGATTGCATGATTCCCCTACCCGTATTCTTTCCCATTACATGGATCATTATCATGTAAATTCCTGCTTTAAAATGAGTATTTGCCCAACCATCAAATGCAACGGCCACTTTCTTGGTCAGTGAACCATGATTATGCTCCGATCTAAATAATAACAGCCATTTTTTTATGAAAGAATAACAGCTATTTTCACATTTTGTTTTGTTACTTCATTGTCGCGATTATAATGGAGACTTTTCCTAAGCACCTAGATGAGTTAGATCAACTGTTGAGTGGATTTAGCATGCTAGAGGTCTCCAGTTCGTTTCCCTGTTAATGTTGTCGCATTGTAAATATTAAAAAGTATGGAGGGAGAGGCTTGCTGCCCTTGTGGCCTTGACAAAAAACGAATGTGACTATAATGGCGACTCCTAGTAGTTATGCATATATTTCAGGAAATTGTTTGATTCTGGCAATGACATTGCTAGCTCTGCAACAAATTACTAGGAGGAAAATTTGAGAAAGGGCATGGCAGAGCTTACACACCGTCACACAATGTCTTTTTTGAATGCTTTGGAGAAAGAAGTAAATTCCAGAATGTGCGAGAAAGATGCCGAGATAGAAGACCTGAACCACAAGAACAGGGAGTTGATGGACAAAGTGAGACAGTTAGCATCAGAAGCTCAGTCTTGGCACTACAAAGCTAAACAAAACCAGTCCCTAGTCAATGCTCCAAGAACCAACATTAATCAAGTCTTTCCACAAAAAGCTGCAACTGTTAAGGAAGGTTATGACGAGAACATGCTAGATGATGCTGCGTCTTCTTGTAATGTTGGAATCCCTCCCTCAGCGTCGACAAGGGAGCCAGTGATATGCAAAGTATGCAAGAGTAAGGAGGTCTGTGTTGTGCTGTTGCCTTGCAGGCATTTGTGCCTCTGTAATGATTGTGAGGTTTTCATAGAGATTTGTCCGATTTGTGGAGGAAAGAAGACCGGAGGTTTGCAGGTATACATGTCGTAAATACATATCTCTAAACAGAGAAAGACATTGAGTGGCTAAAGCCTAGATCACCTTTTTTTTTTTTTGTTGACGATCATCTCTCATTTTGACGAGCAGTTTACTGGTGCGTTGTCATGAGCTGCTCAGGCATCTGCCTTCTTTACCCTCGCTGACTTTGTATAGGTAATAGACTGATAGAAATGCTTCTGTCCATGACACATTTTGAAGACCAAAATTATGGACAAAGTTTTGTGTGTGGTTGAGCATTGGATTTTATAAATTGGCACTTCGGATTACAGTGGAGAATTACTGAATTAGGTATTTGTACTTAGAACTTTAACCAAAATTGTTGGGGTATTATTTTATGTTCTCTGTAACCTTTTGAGGTGCCGACTTCTGAGGCCCATTATAAATCACTATCAACCATCCAAATCTCATGATTTTCAGAAATTCAGCCAGTTTCATTCAGCTCGCAATCCAAATAACTCCCATCTGTTTTGATTCCCCATTGCCGAATTACAATGATGTGTAGTTTACACCTAGTGTATGGAGACGCAGCCAGCCTTCTATGTGTACTGGAATCGAAATTGCCGGAGTATTCTTGCATTCCAGAGTAAAGCACATTAACGCAAATTCTACATGCTGAAATAGCATAAATCCCAAATACTCGCGAGGTGTACTAGCCTTTGTTTATGCTATTTTGTTGGGAAAAAGTTATATTCCCTCTTTGTGTAATTACGATGGAAATAAAATAGCGCAAGCGGAAAAATAATAAAAGTGACAAGATAGAATTTTTGGTTACGCGGAAAAACCAATGTGGTAAAAAAACGCGGGATTGTGAGTCCAAAACTTCCACTATAATATTTAGTAGGCTTACAGAAGTCGTCACCCAAATGATGGAACAATAACTTAAGGATAATGACTCTCAATTTCTTCACTATGAAGTGGCTCTCAAATTCTCACAATAATTGTGGATTAATGTATGTTGTATTTTGTGTATTTATTGGATGATAAATCCAATAGGAAAGTGCTCTATTTATATGCGATGATGAGGGATTAATGAAACTTCCTCATGAATGCATAGATCATGTAACAAGCCAAACTTCAATTCATTTGTGAGAGTTTCTTATGGTTCACAATGCACAATGAACTTGTAACTTCTCCATCTTGAATTGGATTAAGTGTGTACATCCCATTTATGAGGGAATATCCCAACAAATCTCCCCTTCCCGAGCTAATTGGGAAGTACCACCACACCGGAACCATCACAATAATCATCGAACTTCTTCGTTGATATGGCCTTGGTCAACATGTCTGACTAATTATCATCGGTGTGAACTTTATCTAGCTCTAGTCGCTAGTCTTCTACCACATCTCGGATCCAATGATACCGTATATCGATATGCTTTGATCTTGAATGATATGTTGGATTTTTAGCTAAGTGTATAGCACTCTGATTATCACAAATTAGGATATATTTTTCTTGCTTTTGACCCAGCTCTAGCAAGAAATTCTTCAGCCATAACATTTCCTTACAAGCTTCAGCGGCTGCAATATATTCAGCCTCGGTGGTGGATAAAGCAACACATTTTTGCAGCTTAGATTGCCAAGATACAGCTCCCCCTGCAAAAGTAGTCAAATAACCTGATGTAGATTTTCTGGAGTCGACATCACCAGCCATATCGGCATCACTATAACCCAATAGGAGAGGTTCTCCATTTCCAAAACATAAACATCTTTTGCTAGTTCCCCGAAGATATCTGAAAATCCACTTCACAGCGGACCAATGTTCTTTTCCGGGATTGGATAAGTAGCGACTGACTACTCCGACTGCATGAGCAATATCAGGTCTTGTACATATCATGGCATACATCAAACTACCGACAGCGGAAGAATAAGGGACATTCTGCATCTCGAGTTTTCCATTCTCACTATTTGGACTTTGAGTCTTGCTCAATTTGATATGTCCAGGAAGTGGTACACTAACCGGATTTGCCTTGTTCACCTTAAATTTTTCAAGGATTTTTTCAATGTATTTCTCTTGGGATAACCATATGAGTTTCTTAGACCGATCTCGGCTAACTCTCATTCCAAGGATTTGCTTTGCCGGTCCTAAATCCTTCATAGCAAAGGACTTGCTTAAAGCTTTCTTGAGCGATGCAACTTTTAGCTTATCTTGCCCAACAATTAACATATCATCGACGTATAAAAGAAGTATTATAAAATCGTCGGTTCCATACCTTTTCATGAATACACAATGATCAGCCTGAGTCTTGTTAAATCCATGCTCAGTCATGAAGGAATCAAATTTCTTATACCATTGGCGTGGAGCTTGCTTGAGTCCATAGAGACTCTTGTTAAAGCGGCATACCATATGCTCTTTACCCGTAACTTTGAAACCATCGGGTTGCTCCATATAAATTTCTTCTTCTAGATCTCCATGTAGAAATGCGGTCTTGACATCGAGCTATTCATTCTCCAAATCTAGGCCAACAGCTAGGCCGAATACAACTCGGATAGATGACATCTTCACAACTGGAGAAAATATTTCATCAAAATCAATACCTTGCTTCTGATTGCATCCCTTAACCACAATTCGTGCTTTGTATCTAGGTTTAGGGTTGTTCTCTTCATTCTTGAGTTTGAACACCCATTTGCATTGTAGTGCTCGCTTCCCTTTTGGCAACTCCACTAGGTCATAAGTATAATTACCATGCAAGGATTACATTTCTTCTTGCATAGCTTTCTCCCAGTCTAAGATATGATCACTAGACATTACTTCTTTATAGCTTTCGGGCTCCCCCTCATCAGTAAACCCGAGTTCATACTCGTCTGGAGAGTATTTTGTGGAAGGTCGTCTCACTCGATCACCACGTCGAAGTTGAGGTTGAGGTTGATCATTTGTTTCCTCGATCATTTCTTCATTTGGCTGAGGCTCTTCTGCATTTTGCTGAGCATTCTAATCATGATTAGATTCCATTTCTTCTCTTTTCATATTATCTGGAATTAAAAGAGACAGTAGAGGATCATGATGAACTATGATCTTAGGTTGCACCTTCTGTGACTCCTTAAGATCTTCAATAGTTTGATCTTAGAAGAAAACAAATTCTCGACTTCTCACAATCCTTTTCTTGATTGGATCCCATAGCCTATAGCCAAATTCATCTTTAGGTGAGCCGAGATAGATACATTGTCTAGTTTTTGAATCAAGTTTGGCTCGCTCGTCCTTAGGGATGTGGACAAATGCATGACAACCAAACACCTTCACGTGATCATAAGATGCTTTCTTTCCCGACCATACTTCATCTGGAATAGCTCCATCTAGAGGAATTGATGGCGAGAGATTGACAATATCAATGGCGGTCTTCACAGCTTCTCCCCAATATGAGTTTTGAAGCTTTGCGTGAGATAACATACTTTGAACTCTTTCAGTGATAGTTCGGTTCATTCTTTCGGCAATGCCATTAAGTTGAGGCGTCTTTGGAGGAGTCTTCTCCAGACGAATGCCAAAAGACTTGCAATAATCTTCAAATGGACCACGGTATTCTCCACCATTATCAGCACGAACGCACTTCAATTTCTTGCCCGTCTGACGTTCCACCAATGCATGAAATTCTTTAAAATATTGGAGTACCTGATCCTTGGTCTTCAACAAATACAACCAAACTTTTCTTGAGTGGTCATCAATAAATGTTACAAAATATAATGCACCTCCGAGAGAATTTTCAGTCATAGAGCAAACCTCAGTATGTACCAAATCTAGGATATTTTTCCGTCTAGATGGCGTACCGGATTTTGTAAATGAAACTCTATGTTGCTTACCAGCTAAACAATGAGTGCAAGGATCAAGAGATTTACCTTTCACCTTAGGTAGGAGTTCTTTTCGTGCAAGGATTTTTAATCCTTTCTCGCTTATATGTCCTAACCTCTTGTGCCATAGCTTCAAGGATGTGTTATCATGGGCAATATTTGTCTCCCCCTTGTATAAGGGTCCATGGGTGAAATATAAGGTACCTTCTTTCTTGCCTCGAGCAGCAATTATGCTCCCATTGGTAAGTTTCCATTTTCCTTCAGCACGAGTTTACAACCGGTACTAGTTAACAAATGAATATCTCCTAAGCCAACAATTTTGCTGGTGACTTGATTTCCCATTTTGACTGTACCATATTCACCTTTCTTATAAGATGAAAACATCCATTCATGCCTGAGTCAACAATCCACACACTTTCATTTGAGGCTAAATTAAGATAGTTATCTTCTCTAGTTATAAATATGTCTGTTTCTTGTTCTGCTGCAACAGCGCTGGTATTTGGCTTCTCTTTCTTCTTGGGGTCAATTTGATCTGGCTTGACAGTACCATTTCTTTGATCTCTCTTGAGGTTACGGCACTCGGGTCTCACATGGCCCGGTTTGCCACAATAATGACAAATAACTTTTGAGCGTTGTTTTTGTTCCATTCACGTTTTTCACTTCTGCCCCGTTTCTCCACCAAATTAGCATCGTAGTACGTTGAAATACCACGCTCTTTTCTTCTTACTTCTTCATTTAGAAGGCTATCAGCAACGGTATCCATGGTGAGAGTCCCTTCCGGAGATGAATTGCTAAGAGTGACCACCAATGTGTCCCAACTTTCCGGTAGAGAACTTAAAAGAAGCAAGGCTTGTAATCCATCATCAATTTTCATTTCAATCTTGGTTAGTTGATTTACTAAACCCTTAAAATTATTTAAGTGCTCTATCATACCTTTACCATCTTTATATTCCATTTTCACCAACCGTCATACTAAATTGGCTTTATTTCTCGGAGTTTTCTTTTAAATCATTGATTCAAGTTTAGTCCATAATTCATGGGCATTAGTGAAATTTGACACGTGCTCAAATAAATTACGGTCACTATACTTACGTATCGTGGCTACCGTTTTACGGTTTAACAGCTCCCATTCTTTGTCTAATTTTTCTTTCGGCTTCTCCGCACTGATGATAGGCTCCTACAAATCTTTGCAATATAAGTGGTCTTCCATCATAGGCTTCCAATAGGAGAAATTATCAGCCGTGAGTTTAAACATGTCACCATCATAAGTAACGTTAGTACCCATAGTAATTAACACAAGAATAAAATAAAATAAGAGACCACTTAACGTGGCTCTGATACCACTGTTGGGAAAAAATTTGTATTTCCCTCTTTGTGAAACTACAATAAAGTTAGAAATATAATGCGGAAAAGTAGACAAGAGTGCAAAGGAATTCTTCTACTATAATATAATAGTAGGATTACAGGAAGTGTATGTGTTTATGTGTGTTTTGGGGTTTTTTGGATGAATGGAAATGAATAAGGTGCCTCCTATTTATAGGCACCTCCTTGCCTAAGAGATTTCTAGAATGGAACACTCCAGAACGGTCTAGACATCACAACCTTAGAACCATTCCGAATGTTCTAGACTCTTCTAGTATGTACATGATGTGATAGAAACATCTAAACGCTTCCGGACACTTCCAGAGTGTCCTAGCAAAATCCGAATACTTCTACAACATTCTAGAGACATCCGGACATCTCTAGAGCTTTCTAGACCTTTCTAGATTTATCCGGAACATTCCGGACAAGCCTAGAAGTTTCCCCATTAGGAGGGAATTACTCCCAACAATGTTCAACTCCCTTGGGCTGCTTTTTGTTCCTCGCACTACTTACTGTACATATTTATTTCAGACTCTGTTTGGATATAAAAAAGGGAGGGAAAGGAAGGGGAGGGGGATAGAAGGGGAAGAAAGGGAGGGAAGGGAAGGGAAGGGAAGGGAGAGTCATGTCATCATCCTTCCAAATCTTGCCTTTGGAGGAAGGATGCCAAAATGAGTTAAATGAAGGATTTGGAGGGATCCAATTTCCATCCCCCTCCAAACCCCTCCACTCATTTTTCAATCCAAACGATGGAAAATCTCCCCCTCTCTCCCCCTTCCCTCATTTGGATAGCAAAGTGAGGTAGGAGGGATTTAGAGGGGAAGGAAATTGAATCCCTCCATTTCCCTCTCACAAGGCAAATCATTTCCCCTCCAACATAGGAAAGATTTGTAGGGAAAATGGACAAGCTCAATTCTCCCTTTCCTTCCCTCCTTCCCCTCCCCTCCCTTACCCTCCTCAAATGTACTCTATAGTAAATGACCCTCCTCAAATATACTCTATAGTATGAGACAATCTAGAGAAGATGTGCAAGTTCCTCTCCAACCAAATAACCAAAAAAGTTAGCCATAATGGTATGATGTTATGGTTTGTAGTTCCACTAGGACAACCCCAACTGTCCCGTTGGGTCTTGCTTCGAAACCCATGTCTAGTTCATTAGTGGTTTGATTGGTTTTAATAGTGTTAGTTTCTAGAGCTACTATTTCATTTTCTCTCAAGGGCAATTCTACAAGTTGTCTAGCTTGAGAAGAAGGTTGTGTTTCAAATATACTCACAGGAATTATTTTGTTGTGTCTTCAGATGGAAAATTAATATAATGGTTACTTTAAGCTATTTGCCTTCTGTAGTATCTTCTTATCCAAAAATCATTGTTAAAGTTTTCTATTGGGCATTATTTTGATGTATCTGGTAGCCTGGTACATATCAGGTTTGCTAGCCGTACTTGCGAATGGAAACTGGTCTATCTTGGATTTTTGGGTACTTGTGACATATCAGTAGTAATCCTTAGCCTAATGACATTTGGATTTGATGCTTAATGATGGATTGGTAAAAGATTTGATGCCTTGAAGATTTGTGACCCTTTGTTTATTCGATCTTGCGCCACCAGCGCCACTCCTTTTATTTTTTTACTTTAGTTACTTTGAATGCTACTAAGTTTATATAGCACCACATAATTGATCCCGTGTGGTTATCTACTTATGTGATTACATTCCAATGATTATCAGGATCCTTCAATAGAATGGGGCTCGCATTAGAGGGGAGGGCTTGGGGCTGTAGGTACTTGGTAGTTTCTATAAACGATCACAAGGACATCGCTTAGTAGGAAAAGGTTGTTTTAGGCTCAATAAGAGCTGTCAATACGTAAAAGTCATCAGCACTTAACTTGGTATGCAACTGAGTGAGTAAACTGTCATGGCAATGTTGTTGTTATATTTCCCTGGGAATTTATCTCATAATGCGCCTCTGCTGTATATACAACAACAACAACAGCAACAACAACAACAACAACTCCCAATTTCGTTTGCGTGCTCTTGTTAGGAGTTCAAATTCCATTTCTTATGTTACTGTGCTACTGTAGTCAAATGCTTTTTTGATTGGTTTTGACTAGGTGTTTGTTAGAATATATAAGACCTCCACATGTGAAGTCCCACATCGGTGGTGTACTAAAGAGTTGTCTAGCATATAAAGACTATGCGCCTCCCACCTATAGCCAATTGGTTTTAGGAAAGGTTGGTTTCATAGGACTTTATTCGGACACATTCTACCACTTCGGGTATGGCCAGGCCCGCTCTCAAATTTAACATGGTATCAGAGCCCATGGTTATGTGACCTGGGTTCCCATAAATCAACTGAGCCTCCGGTGCCGCTGGTAGTGGGCTATTCGTTCAGGCATTCTCAATAAGTCCCGTCGTTCAGGCATTGTCAATAAGACCTTCTTGGGCATTCTCAATAAGACCCATTGTCCCCACTCCAGC